>JACM01042813.1:0-28245 GCA_000787095.1 Periophthalmodon schlosseri
ATTATTTATTTATTTATTTTTTATTTGACTATATCTGATGTACTTCTGTATGATACTACCACACGCAGTCGCTCAGTTGGTAGAGTGTTTGTCCGAAGGTTGGCGGTTCGAATCCCGCTCTCGACAAAAACATCACTGGCGGTGGAGCGGTCAGATCCACTTAGATGAATATTATTGGTGTGTCCTTGAGCAAGACACTTAATGCAGCTGTGTGTGAATGGGTGAGTGGTTCCTTGATGTAAAGCGCTTTGAGGGCCTTGAAGGTGGAAAAGCGCTATATAAAAATCTGACCATTTACCATTTATTATCATAATTCTAGTTTTGCACATTACACACAACTGGTGTACAACAGTCTGAAATCCATATTATTACAATGCCATTTTTACTACTACTACTACTACTGCTACTACGACCATACTGCAAAAAACACTGTGGCTAATTACTCATACTTCTAACAGTACTACTCCCAATTACAATACCCACCTTGCTTTGTCAGTGCTTTCATATTTGGCAACACCACGCTTCTGGATCAGGCATTTTTAGTCAACAGTCTGCTTGGCTCTCGTAAAACCTGACAAACATGTCCGCCTGCCAACTGCTCGCGTGCAAAACGAACATAGATCTGTATAGATATTCAAAATCACTCAATACGAGACATGTGGGTGAAGGACTGCCCAAAGATGGAGGAGTAATGGGACAACGACTATATTCCAGGCAATTACCTCAAAGAGCGCCGTGCCAGATAAAACTAATCCACAACATAGAAACTAAAGAGGCGATCTCATAATGGATATTTTAATCAAGTCTTTCAAACAGAGCAGCCGCCGAGCCTATTAAATCCACATTCAATCTGTGAATGAAGTCAAATGCATGAACGCAAGATGTTTTGGATAAGAACTTAAAATAGTGAGTCTCTTAAGGCATGACTTGTTTGGATCAGTTTGGTTCTGTTCACTATTTAAAACAATCTAACGTTGGTAGTTTCTAATGGGTAGTGGAGAATCATAGCAGCCCTAATACTGTGGAATTAATTAAGTACGACTGAATTAATTAAGGCATTTAATTAAGCGTTCCCATTAAAGATATTTGAAATTACCCACACAAAATTAATTTAAGAAAAAAAATGTTATAGCGGATGATTTAATTAATAATCCAGCAACTCAGGCTTAAAGCAGCACTATGTAACTTCTTTGGTGCCCCTCACTGGAGAGATTATTGCTTTGCCTGGAATGTTCCGCACTATGGCATTAAACTTTTATATCTTACGTTTATTCGGTTGTGTTTTTATTGCTAAAAACACCTAGAAAACATGCTTTCTTACTGTGAGCGGGTTTGCCTAGATCTCCCCTGCTTGTCTCCATGGAGATAAAGTTAAAGATTGAGGTGTAATGCCATAGTTTGGAACATTCAAGCAGTGCAAATAATATCTTTATTAGGCTTTAAGACTCCGTGCTAGTCCCAAAATGTTAGATGCTTTTTTGAATTAGTTTTTGTTTGATCGCGTTTTCTCTAAGGCATAATTTGAGTGTTAGTTTAATTCAGAGGTGGATGAAGAACTCAATTTTGTTACAGAGATAAAAAGTTACTCAAGTAAAACTAAAAATATCACATGCTTAAGTAAAAGTATTTAAGTACCTGGTTAAAAATGTACTTTAAGAGTAAAAAGTAAAACTAGTCCTGAATTTATTAGTGTAAATGTAGCGATATTGATTTAATAATGATACATATTTTGATGTGTAGCAGTAGCAATACAAATCAATTTCTTAATTTCTCTTATGAATTTTGTGTATTTTTTTTGTTTGCTCAAAGCCGCAGCTTGAACTCGAAAACTTTAGTCAGTCGTTTCCACAAACATGGTAAAAATAACCTCTCGAATCATATGAAAAGTACTTTTACTTTTCAGTCCAGTTAAAAAACGTAGTGGGGTAGAAAGTACAGATACTGCTCTCAAATGTAGTGAAGTAAAATTAAAAAGTATCCACTGTAAAATATACTTAGGTAAAGTACAGATACCTAAAAATTCTACTTGTACTTTGTTACCTTCCACCACTGGTTTAATAATTAAAGTAAATATATAACATCGATTCCTCTCAGTGCCTGTATAGTTAAATTGCAGGATTAGCAGATGTGTGAAACTGAATCTAAACCTGCGTCTCTGTCTTTGTTTCCCCTGTACAGTCCTCTTCCTCCTGGCTATTGTCACCGACTTCAACCAAACGGAACAGAAACCTTCCAGAAAAGTCTGTCATCAATATTTCATGTTGGTTTAAGAGGCTCAATAAAGCCGTCTATAGATTTAAGTGTTGTCTCTATGGTAACGATATATATGGCACATTTACATCAGTGCCTCCAGGGGGCGTGTGCATGTGGCCCCAGCAGAATCCCAACACTAAACTAATCATGAAGCTTTGACACCATGCATCTCTCCCATGTACAGGTCCCTCAGTGGGCCCTCTCCTTGCTTCGCACTAATTGCACACGTTAGCGACTCAGTGGACGTCCTCAGAGACATCACTCAATAACATTTATGATGGAGGAAGAAGGCTGTTAATATCATTATAAAAGGAGATATCTGCGCAACTTACAGGTCCTACATTACACAAAATTGAGCTTTAAGCCATGTTATAATGTTGTTACTTCCTCAAAAACAGACCTCGAGTTGTGTTTTGTTTCATTCACACACGTTTGAGTAACATTTTATTATTAGTCTGTAACATCTCCAAAGCTCAAAATGCTCTGTTCCACCTTGTGATGTCATGTAGTGGTAGTTTTCAAGTTAACAACTCCTTTTACCTTTAGTTCAGTAGAGATTGGCAACTCCAGGGCTGAAATTATCCAAATGATTCTAGTGAAGGTGTGTGGAGTTTAAAAACACAGTGGAGCACTTCCTGTATTACAACTATTTCACACCATTTCTATTACAATACATGGCACAGCAATTGATCCTCGCTCTCTGATTATATCTGATACTTTCTACCCATTACTCCACAACAACAACACAGCTACTACTTCTGCTACTAGTACTAATACTACTATACTATCACTACTACTGCAGTTACTGATTGTTGTACCTGACCAGCCACTGCTGCTACTACTATGTTTTGTTATTGTTGACTTTTTATGTGAAGCACTTTGGGCAGCTGATGTTAAGGTAAAAATTAAATTTACCAGGTTTATCAGGTAAATTTCATCTTTACCTTAACTACTACTACTACTACTCCTGTCCAGTCCATTGCTACTTATACTATATTGTACTACTAATACCGGTACTTCTATTACTACTATTGCTAGCACTGGTATTAGTCATATGGTTCATGACGTCTTATTACTACCACAGTATACAGCCTAATTCTAGCCTACTACTACTACTACTACTATTACTACTACTACTAGGTTATCCCTACTAATTCTTATTCCTTGTACTTTATGTGCTGTATAAATACAATTGAACTGAACTACCACTACCACTACTACTACTACTACTATTATGCATACTGCTCCTATCCAGTCTATGGCTACTTATATTATATTGCACTACTAATACTACTATTACTACTACTATTCCTACTACTGGTATTAGTCATATGGTCCACAACTACGTATACTACCACACTTCATTCTTGCCTACTGCTACTACTACTACTACTACTATAACTAATACTGCAGCCACTACTACGCTGTCCCTACTAATTCTTACTGCTAGTACCTAATAGTACATTTATGTCTGTGTTGTTTCCCCAACAGAATCACAACACTAAACTAATCATGACACCATGCATCTCTCCCATGTACAGGTCCCTCAGTGGACCCTCTCCTTGCTTAGCACTAATTGCACACGTTAGCGACAGTGTGGACATCCTGGGAGACATCACTCAATACGTCTTTGTCACTTTATTAACATTTATGACGGAGGGAGGCGTTCCAGTACGGTTCTTCGGCTGGGGAGCTCATCTTACGCCTCAATTTGGGCGCTGAGAAACGCCAATTTGCACGCCGCGATTCTCCCGATTTGGGCTAACGGCACAAATGATGCTAAATGGCCGCAGCGTAAATGGCGGCTTGTAAATAAACAGTGCGAGGCGTGCTCCGGGGGGACGGCCGCGGGAGCGCTTCCATGGTGACAGGATGTGATCAGAGACGTCCCAAATGAAATCTAAGCAGGTTTCATTAGAGAGCAGAGGTTAAAAATAAGGAGGTAATGAAGGGGCATCAGGGTTCAAGTGAACGTAGGTGAAGTAATGAGTAAATGCATTATTAATACTAGAACTTCGAGTACATTTACTTCTGGGTTTACTACAAGTACTACGACCACATATGACTCCTTCTACTCCTAACTACTACGAATACTGCTTGCGAGACAGTTGCACGAATTAAACTGAATAACGACGACTATTGTTACTTCTAATACTAACTCATAATTACTCATAACGAGTTCTGTGTGGGGCGACAGTAGCTCAGTTGGTAGAGCCACTGATCTGAAGGTTGGCGGTTCGAATCTCAGTCTCGACATAAACATCGTTGGTTGAGCGGTCAGATCCGCCGACCCGTAGGTTGGCAGTGCGATTCCAGTATTGCTTTAGTTGTAAAGTGTATTTATGAAGTGCTCATAAGTACCGCTTCAGCTGGTTCTACTGTTACTACTGCAGTTCTCTGTCTGTGCTAGTACAGATATGTCATTCATCTGTTATGTAAATGAGCAGGCAGACGCCACGTTGTTGACTCCCTGAGAAGCAGCTGTAGTTCTTTCATTCATATATATTTACATAAGAACAGTCCCTACGGAGGTTTCTACAAGTAGGAACAGGAGTGCGCACTGCAGAGAAACATGTCTTTTACTGTCATACAAGCAGTGGTTACTTCATTACATTTGAGAGCAGGTACTGTATGTGTACTTTCTACTCCACTGCATTTTTCAACAGGACTGAAAAGTAAAAGTATTTTTATTATCGTTTGAGACCTGCTGAAAAGCCTGAGGGTTTCATAATTTGAGCAAACAAAAATATGCAAATGAAAACAGAACAAAAAAAAAGATGGATACAGTTGTTTCTGTTGAACAAAATTCTGCACAAATCTGTATCCAATCTGTGTGAATACTTTTTAAACAGGTACATTCATACTTTTAGTAGATTTTTTCATGTGATACTTTTACTTGAGTATTTTTTTTTGCGCCGGTATCTGTACTTTTACTTAACAGAACTGAGTACTTCTTCCACCACTGCATACAAGTGTGCACTTCACATACCTCACACATGTAAAACTGCGATCTTCTGTCTGTAAATTGTGGGAAACATTTTAAAGCTGCACTGCGTAACATTTTTGGTAACACCTGCCTGTCTCCATTGAGATTGTAGCTTTGCCTGGGATGCTCCACGTTACGGCATTAAACTGCTAAAAAATACGTTCTTACAATGGTGACTTCTCCAAATCTGACCTGCCCCTCGGCCTGCTGCCGTTGTCTACATGTTTCAGTGTAAATATAGAAAAGTTTAATGCCGTGCTGCGGAACATTCCAGGTAAAAGCGATAACATCTCCGCGGAGACGGGTGACGCGTGCGCTATAACACTCAGCCGCCTCAGCCTTTTCAATTTTGAACTTTAAACCGTGTTATAACGTACTTTCATGATAACCTGGTTGTGATTTGTTTACCTCATGTTTAATGTTTATTTGGCCTGTTTAAGCCACATCCTTCTCCCTGCAGCAAAACCTACCCTTTCCCATAATGTAACAAAGAACTGTCATGTTTCCAAAGTCCATTCGACTTCACCAGACTCATTCCAACCATCTCAGTGTTCAAATGAGATGCATCTCAACTTTGAAGCTAGCAGCTATTGTTTTTTCCTCATTTAAACTGCTTCACTCACTACACGAGGATGATTGCTATAGTTTTTGTACGTTTTACTGTACTATATTCTTAAGGTGTTAACAGTGCTGGGAAGTAACCGAATACATGTACTGAAAACACATATTCACAATACTAATTTTGAGTATTCCGGTACAGTTACTTTTTCATTTGGTGGTATTCGGAGTATAGTTACTTTCCAAAATTGAAAGGAGTACACGGCAGTACTTCATCATGCAATTTTGGCTTTGAACTGAGTGAGAAAAAAATAAAACGTCGCTCTTGGAATGCGCGTGTGTGCAGTCTTTCTTCTCTAATTAGACATAAATTACTTCATAACAAACAGGGCAACAAAAATAAAGCAGTTTGTAATTCTATGTAGTATTTTTTTTTTTTTTTTTTACTAAAATATAAAGCAGCTCGGTGTTAAAGTATTTTAAGTATTCAGAATGCTGTGCTCTGATTGGCCCATGTAACGGAATACATTTTAATTTAGGTATCCAGTATTCTGTAACTAAATACACTTTCGCCGTATTCTTCCACACGCTGTCTGTTAATGTGTAATACCCACAGACAGTTGGATTGTTTTTGTCTACAACATAACGATGAGCGCTGCTTCTTTCAAAATATGTTCAATATCACACTTAACAGTAATAAAATTAATTGCTCTAATTAAAGAGATGCAAATAGAATGGACTCTAACAGACATCGTGTGAGACAGATTGCACCAATGAGAAATCCAGAATGAACATTTTAGCCATTTTATAAAGTGTGTTTTTATTACGTCCAGATAACTCTTCGCTGAATGGTTCCCTAATTGAAATTAAAGATTGGTGTATGGCCAGTAGTGGTGCGGAGGGGTGAAAGGTGGGGAGCGTTTTGGGGGGTCCACAGCTGGAGTGGGGCCATAAAACTCATGGCAGGGTGCATGAATTAATTAAGCAGGGCCCAAAGCAATATTCTTTGACGTATCCCCAGTATTTCAGCTGCTCTGCGTGATAGATCCACCTTTAATGAATAGAGGGAATAGAGAAGTTACCGGAGAAAATGCTCTTATTAATAATTATAATAAGACGTTAGCGGTATTCATCAGTGCATTTGTATTATGGCTATATAATTAGTTCTGGAGACTCATTTGTCAACGCGCCTTTGTGTGCCCTGCGTAGAGAGTGATTGATTGGGTCGTATTGATTGGCCAAAGAACACTTTCAAATACACAAAAAAATCAATTATAAACCTTATTTGTGTGATAATAAGTTAGGGTAATCAGTGGTGGAAGTACTCGGTTTTGTTACTCGAGTAAAAGTAAAAGCATCACA
Organism: Periophthalmodon schlosseri; assembly: GCA_000787095.1. NCBI lineage: Eukaryota > Metazoa > Chordata > Actinopteri > Gobiiformes > Gobiidae > Periophthalmodon > Periophthalmodon schlosseri. Next base: position 7,160 of record JACM01042813.1, read on the forward strand.
TGAAAAAATCTACTTAAGTAAAAGTATAAAAAGTAAAAGTGTTGTTCATTTCTTAAAGTGTAAACGTAGTGATGTTGATTAAAAAAAATAATACATATTTAGGTCGACAGTAACAATACGAATCAATGTCTTAATTTTCTTATGAATTTTGTGTATTTATTTTTGTTTGCTCAAAGCCGAAGATTGAACTCGAAAACTTTAGTCAGGATGTTACAACAAACATGGTAAAAATAACGTCTCAAATCACATGAAAAGTACTTTTTACTTTACAGTCCAGTTCAAAAATGAAGTAGAGTAGAAAGTACAGATACTGCTCTCAAATGTAGCGAAGTAAAAGTAAAAAGTATCCAGTGTAAAACTCACTTAAGTAAAGTACAGACACCTAAAAATCGTGCTTAAGTACAGTACTTTGCTACTTGTACTTTGTTACCTTCCACCACTAGTGACAATACAAAGATATAAACAGAACTGAGTTAGTACTTAGTAGCTCATACAGTTAGTCCAGTGTAACAAAACTAACGGGTCGATGTTTATCCTAGATGCACATTTGCAAAGAGATAATTTATATATAACTGTAATTAAAATACATATAAAAAATAGAAATACAAGTAATTGCAAATAAATAAATAAATACATAAAAAAATAATTTGTCTTATGCGATGGTAGCGTTTGCGACTTCAGTACTTTGTTGGTGTTGAAATAATTGCGCCAGTTTTGGTCTCTCTCAGCTGCCGTAGTGAGTATTTGCATAGGGCAATTGGTCACGTCACGGACAATGACAAAGATTGCCTATCGCGGCTTTAATTGCAACCCTGCCAAGTGAAAAATCTATGGAGCTGCCGTGCCTCCTCCCTTAATTAAAACAAAGAGGCAAATAAAAATATACAATTTCACAGAATCAATATTGGCCCCAGCAGCTGAGCGGCGTGTTTGCCTGAGATGTTTTGTGTTCTAGCTTCGGATTTGGGTTAAGACTCTGAACACATGGACGATTAAAGCCGCCGATAGGAAGTCTCTATTAAATTTGCATTATGGCATTGCACATTGTATAAATCCGCCTGTGATTGCCTTGCCGAGCCCCCCCGCGGTTCAGTTTGTCCCTCCCTGGCTCCCGTACACTGGCCAGATGGACACTTCAGAATGAGATTGACACAGTGTTTCAAACTGATTTCACGCTAAATCTCTAGAGAGCCCTGACAGACTAGCCTCTCTGTTGGGAATCGGGATTACAAAATAGCCAATTAAAAAGGAAAGTGGTGAAATCTTGGCCTGATAAGGTGCAGATTAAATCGGTTATAGTTTATTAGGCAAAATGAGTTATTAGAAAGTATTCCTCTCCAAACAGACTTCCATTACCAGCTCAAGCCCGTTTTATCTGCGCTGCTTTATCTGACGGCAGTAATTACCAATCCTCCAAATAGCAATTATGACACCAATTGGACCGCCTTCCCATTTATTCCGTACGAAGACTAGCTAGCAAACATCTTCGGAAATCTCCTCGGGAAGACGGCGGCGGCGGCGGCGGCGCTTGACCCCACTTGTGCAGGCGAAACGTCATTTTAAAACGTGGCAACACTTTAGCTCGTTTGTTGTCATTGAACCTTTCACGAGCGTCATGTCCTTGTTTTCCCAGCATGCATCAGGAGTAATTACTGCAGGAGGACGGCTGAGCAGATGCGATGGCGGTGGGTGAGAGAGGGAGCGGCTCGGGCTGGTTGGGGCTCCGTGTCCCTGGGTGACTGGTGTCTTCCCCAGGCATCTGCGCCGCACCTGTGGACGGACCGCTCCACCTGCTCCCCAACATCAGCTGTCTGCTCCAGCCTCTGCCTCAACCGGGTCGGCCACCGCCACGAGAAAACCGCCAATATGAAGGGGTTTGTTTAAATGATAATAGGTCGTGTTCACATCCCAGAATTTGAGAATGGTTAAAATTTCAAATGAGAGTTGAACTGACTTACCCAAAAGCACAAGGCAGTACTTTCCAACTGAAATCATGCCAAACATTTTTCGGGATAGCAAGATAAAATGTATTCGACCTTTGAAAATTTGGTAATTCATTTAAATGTTTGTTTCAGTGTTTCAACCAATCAAACCTTATTATCTGTGTCTCAACCAATCACCTTTCATGCCATGATTTCATCCCTATTTCATATCGGGTGCAGTTCAAAATGTTATTAATTGTGTTTAAATGTCCGCACTCTATGGGTCCTCTTTATTTGAGGGAGGGGATGGAGCTTTTTCTGGAACTATGGAACAGCGCCCTCTGGCTGTCAGACCCTCTCAGTTTAAGACTAGACTGAAAACCCACCTCTTCTCCCTGGCATTTAATAACAGCCAGACAGGATATCTTGGTGTTTTGTTGTTCTTTGCTGTATATTTGTTTTTTGTAGACTTTTTATGTGAAGCACTTTGGGCAGCTGAAGTTGTTTTTAATCTACAAAAACTGTTTTATCTAAAAAAACTGAATTGAATTGAAATGATTGTACCCCATTTCTGCAGTAAAACCAGCCGCCTCAGCCTCTCCTTCTTCTCCTCACCATCTGTAAGTTCCATACAACAGATAAGATTTGGAATTTTACAAATTTTTCTCCAACAAAATTGTCTAAACCTGCAATATGTTTGTATCGACACAGAACCAAAAGCATTTGCAAAGATATTAACCACAAAAGCCAAAACAAACAGACTTTTCCAGCAAGATTCTTACTTATTCTCCAGTCTGGACCACATCACATAAACGCAGTCCCTCATTTTCTTTTATCATGTTTTGAGATAAATGCATAAAATGTTGGAGTCAGTATCGGTGAACTGTCTCGCTCATGGACACAACAACAGTAGGCAAAGTGGGCAAACGCTTAACCCGCAGGACCGGAATCGACCTAAAGTAAACTGGAATCACTGATATTAGCTGGATACGCGAGGAGCAGGTGGGGGTTTAGTCCTGCTCTAAGCGTTTCTCACTTCTCTACATTAAAGAGGTCCGAGTCCATCCAGGGTTGAGCCTTTACCTGACACTTCCTCTGACCCCGGCACTGCCAGCTCTCCCTCCTTAAACTCTGTCAATCTCTCAGCTCTCCTGCCATTGGCTCGCTGAAAAACACACGCTCTTTATTATAGCTTCCCCCGGTTGCTTTAGCCAAACACGCAGCTCATATCTAGACGGATTTCTTCTTTCTCCTCCGAGGGCCGCAAATACAGCCACAATCAGATTGATATAGATTGAATTCTTAGCTTGCCTATTGTGAACTGCCATTTGTATTCATGAAATCAAAGTATTTACCTGCGAGATGAGGATCTGTGTATCGCTACATATAGTGCGGTCTGAAGTGTTGATAGCATGAGGCAGTAATACCAGATCATATTTCCATCTAGGCTTTCATCTGTGGCTCCTAAAGCCCTTTACTCCGAGCACAGATAACCCTCCTCCACCAGGACAATGTACAGCTCTGTAATTGCAGCAGGGAAGGCGCGGATTCATTAATTTTGTGAGAAATTAGACCAATGTGCTCTCGACAGTGAGTTTAATACCATACCTGTGAATGCTCTGCACATCTCTTTTTTAATCACATGACTGCCTTCAGCTGCTTACGGCCCGCTCTTTCAGGAGAGAATGAAAAGACCCCATCAAATACATTTCTGAAAGTATATTTATTTGCAATCAAATGCTGAAATTAAACCAGCAAACGTAGGCTGTGTATTTAAATGTCCTTGTGATGAGACACTGGAGTTTTAAATCTGCAGCAGGGCTGGCCCACATCCTTTTGTGTGCTTTAATAGGGCTGTAATTGTGCTGTGAAAGGACAACTTCTCCATCGGCTTGCCACCGTAGACAGCATTGTGTGAGAGCTCGCCGCCCTGTTGGCAGCCTCCTGTTTGGACACTGCTGTTGGCATACTGAGGAGGAGCAGGCTTCAGCTGGTCTATCACTTCCACTAAATGGCCTAATGAAAAACTGGCATTGTTTCCACGTGCCATCTATGGCATAATAGCATATGCGGTGCTGTTGCCGGTGGTAATTTTCATATGCATGCTCATATGTTACTCTATACAGAGAAAATAAAGAGGGGACTTGAGCTGCGGGCCCCATCTCACGCTGCAGATATTGCACAAAGCCGAGTGATGAGGGATATTGGGAGGCCCTATTTGATTTCATTAGACGCAAAATTAGATGAAAGTCCTGATCTCAGAGGACACTTAGTACTGCCTCTGGCAAATTGACAGACATAATGCTGCTTGATTTGCAACCAAAACTGAACAGCTGAATGCTGCCGAATGCATTTACACAACACAAGATTTGATTAAACAAATGATACTGGCTTATTGATAAGAACAAAGCCAAATACCACAGGGCCAAGTGTCACACTATTATATGCACTGTGGAAACAGAAGGGTCCATAAAATCGTATACCTCCACATAATATTGTTTGCATTAATATTTTAACACAGTCCCCATCAGCACAATATTGCCTCCATCTGACCTCACCTCGCTGTATTTACAGGAATAATGATTTGATGAATGATAAAAATCAATAAGAGGTGTATTCTCCTGCTCTGAGACTGTGGTCCTGCCCCATTCCTCATGCTGAATGTGACTGTGACGTGCTACATTTTTAACCTAATGGCCCGTCGCTGCACACGGGGCCCTGATGAAGACAATGGCACTTTTATGCACAATTACAGCGCACATTTGGCAGCCCCTGGCCCTCTCGCCACATTCGTTTTCACACTGCGTCCTGCCCTGTGAGTGGCTGTCGGGATCTGCTTTATTCATCCGTAGCTGACAATCATAGTTTATTGAGAATGGAAAAGTGACGGCTAATTGATTTTACAGTGATACCGATGGAGAGACAATGAATGTGCCATCAATTCAATCCGCTATTTAATGGTTCCAATTTAGTCTGTAAACGCTCGCTAAACTAATTTCAGCGGGTGCAGCAATCTGAAAAGCTATCATATCTCTAATCTACCCCTATATATTCATAAGGAAAAGGGAATTTAGCCAATTCCGAGGTGTGGAGATGATCCGTTAGCGCGGTGTAAATGTTTAGCGCGCGCCATCCAGTTCATTTATAAGGATATGAAAAGTTTTATTGGCAGGGTCAGTGGAGTGGAACTGTTGGATAATAGGCAGTTACCGAGGAGTGTTTGAAGCCTATGAAGCATAGAGATGTAGGGAATAAAATGCCGGGACATACCGTAATCGTGCGGCTAAACTGAAATTCGGAAACGCCACGCCTGTTAGATTCCCACTGATAAAAGGTTTCGGAGGCAGAGGCCATTGCTATTCAACCATCTATTTATTTTGCCACAATGCTAACGCTTCAATTCAGGGCCCAAAGTGGGAGGCAGTGAGGCGAGGGTGCCAAGGTGCTGCTGCTGTGTGATGGCTATTCACACACAATGAGATCTATTTCTGTAAAGATTGGGGCATTTTTTTTTTACCCCCGCACAAACCAATCATGGTCGGATATGGCTCGGACCGCGCACAGAAAACAGGATGTTAATGTGGCGATTGTCTCAATAAAACGCTGCTCCTTTAAAAAAGAGGTGCATTCAATTCACAGCACTATCAGCGGGCGCCACCGTGACCCCGATACTGCAATACGTTATGTCATCAACAGCCAGGTGTCCTCTTCGAACTCAAAGACAATAACGATCCAAAGGAAAGGTTCATTTTAAATCATGTTTTTCACAACACATTTATATACATTTATTTATAGAGTGTATTGTCTTTGCTCTATTTTAATATCTTATGAAAGTATACTTTGATTACGTTTTTATAGGCCTTTGCTTTGTTACCAAAAATGAACTCAAATACATCCAGACAACACCGCAACGTTGGTGGTTTGCTTCTTATTATTGTTGTGCCCCTGGGCAAGACACTCCTTCTACTTTGCCTATGAATGAACGGTGGGCGTGAGTGAGTGACTGGTGGCGAGGAACCTCATTTTCCGCAGTCCAGCCCAGAGCAGCTGTGGCTACAAAAGTGTGCGATGTTACGTTGTTTTCAGAGCCCAGAAAAGTTACATGACAAAACTTTACGAGTGGCGACGAGTGGATCTGGAGCCGTATCCTGTATCTCGCCGATTTCAGAGGGCGTGATTGACAGGGGGATTAACCAATCAGAGAGACACATGGTCCGTTCGTGTCAAAACAAACATGGCGGCTTACATGTACAAAAGGGGGAAAAAAAACATAAACGACTGAGAAACAACGCAGATTTTTGCCCTAAATAAGTAATAAACACGTGATGCAAATGAGCTACTGTGATTGGACCGTCTCAACTTAGGACGGAGGATTTTCACCCTCTATTGTCCGGTTCTAGTCCCTTCTGGTTTCGATCAGAATGTAGAAGGGACTGGCTCGTCAAGCAACCAGACAATCGCTGTGTAAATTGGATGCATTCATTTAATCTCGTCTCATAAAACTTTTTCACTCAACCTGTTAATTTTGTGTGAGTCCACTGTTATTCTACAATTATATGGGTTTGCAATTGTAATTTCACTTGAAAACACATAGGCTCAAACATTAAATGGCTCCAAATTGTCCCTTTCACCAATTAGGTTAAAATAGAACGCAGTAAATTGTTGCGTTTGAAGTGAGACTCTTGTTTGGGCTCTTAACTTAAGCAAATGGTCATGGGCATTGTAATGTAATTAACAGAGTCCAGGACAAAAATAGCTTTCTCTTATCTGTGAACACATGGGACTGTAATTTAAGGCTAAAAGAACAGGTAAATAAAACACTTTGATTTCATTGTGCTGTTAACAAAGAGGAGACTGGAAAGTGGATTTTAATAATGAAAAGCCATTGAGGTTTTAATTGGACAGACGCTTCTCTTATCTTTGGAGTTTTGACACAAACTTTAAAATGTAACCAATTTACAACTGCTCTTTTTGCATCCAAATGTCTTTATTTTGTATTTAGTTGTATATTGTTTAGGTATAGAAATAGTATACACTGATATAATAAAGTTAACTTGTTTTATGTTGTCGATTGTCCATCCATTTCCATCTATTTCTTTCTATAATAGTTCAAAATGAGAATATACTATAATTAACAGGATATTTCAAGTTAAAGAGGGGGTATTTTACTTTTTTTTTGGTATTAACTGCTAATCCATGTTTAACTTACCATGTTGCCTTTTATTGTTGTGAAAATGCTATATTTGCAGAGAAAAAACACATTAACGTGTTTTATAAGTTTCATTTTCGTTTTTGACGCTCTGAATCAGACCTCCCTTTGCTCTCCACGCTAAGTCACTCCCCTTTCAGAGCGCTATCACAACACAACCCGCTAATGAAACTACTGCTCATGGATGACATAAGCTTGTGGCCTGAGCATTGGTCAGAATCTTACAGCTAACCGTAAGAAAGGTTCAAATAGGGCCCGGGAGAGATCTAAAGACAGAGCTAAAATACTATATGTGAGGATGACATCTAGAAGCATGTTTTTGATGAGGCAATGTTCCTAAAAAAAAATAGATGTTGCATAATAACACGTCTTTAACCTTTTTTAATGTATAAATTGTAAATGGCCACAATTTTATATAGCGCTTTTCCACCTTCAAGACATTCAAAGCGCGTTACACCCATTCACACACACATACATACACCAGTGTACGCAGACACTGGGGGTGAGGTGGGTTAAGTGTCTTGCCCAAAGACACAACGACAGCATTCATCTGTGGGACCTGGAATCGCACCGCCAACCTGTGGGTCAGTGGTCAAACACTGTACCAACTGAGCTACTGTCATTTAAACTGGTCCTGTTCGGCTCTTAACCCTTCAAACTTTAAGAGCTTCATTATCCATCATCATTTATAAGTAAAATGAAATCGATGAATAGTATTATGAGAACAAAAATCTCCACACGAATAACTATAAACACAATTACATAATTCAGAATCACTGTGTTTATGGAATAGCTCAAACCACTGCGAGGATTTGCGCCAATACAACCAATCCACGCGTCTCCGAATGGCCGACTGTTACGATCCTAACAACATCACAAACTGAGTTAAGAGCACTTGATTTCATTGTGTTTCTGCCACAGAATAATGGCCGGGCCCCTTACATTATTGCCCCTTTTTCCTGGAAGCTATCGTATCTGACGCTAATCCCAACAGTGGGTAAAATTGAGGTAATAAAATTCAGAAGTGTCGGCATCCACATATCAAGCCCCTAAAAATTATAGATCAGTGGACAAACAGTGATATAAAGGGGCTTTTCTCTGCATTGGCCTTGGGTGTACAAGAGAGAGACATTACACCAATAGTGGAATATGACCTCATTTGCCGCAAAGAGGAAATTTAATTAACAGAGCAAACAGAGACTGCCAGCATGCCTCCGCCGAGACCGCAGCGCCAAAGAAATACCTTTCACAAGAACCTGCAATACTGCCTTAAGACTGGACTAACATTTGGACACGGGGAGCCCTCATCCACACCCTTACAATGGATATTAATTTAAGGCCATTTTAGAAAGCACACTACTGTTCGCAATACCAATGGAGAAGACGAGGCTCGTACCTGAAGAAGAAGGAGCGAAAGATGTGAAATCACGTCAGAAGTGAGACTCGAGGCTAAAAAGGTCAAATAAATGTGTGTTAACTAATCATGGCTCAAAAGTACCATGAAAAATCCGAAGGTTGGCGGCTCGAATCTCGCTCTCGACGTAAACATCGTTGGTTGAGCTTTCAGGTTGGCGGTGCGATTCCAACTCAAACAGACGAATGCTGTTGTTGTGTCCTTGGGCAAGACACTTATCTTACCTTGCCCCCAGCGTCCGCGTACATTGTTGTATGAATATGTGCGTGAATGGGTGAGTGGTTCCTTGAGGTGCCTCTGAAGGTGGAAATAAGCTATATAAAAATGTGACCATTTGATGATTTACTGGAAGTAGACTCAGATCTGAGTGGAAATAAATACAATTAATGTCATACAGTGGAACATTCCAGACAAAGCCTATATTGTGAACTCCATGACAAGCTCCACCAGATAAGCTACACCAAAACAAATTTAACCAAGTGAGAATAACATGAAGAGATGTTAGTCACATGGTGGTGTAGTGGTCTAAGACTATAATCTATAACGAGAAGGTCCTGGGTTCAAGACCTGGTGACTGCGGCCTCCCCCTTAATCCAATACCACGAGGGTCAGATTGGCCTATAGTGGCAGTGTGCAGCGGCGCCACCTAACTTCTTCTGAACGCAGGACGGTCTGGGATCAGGCGCATAGAAAAAACATTTTGTTATTTCTCAGTCTCAGTCCTGGTTAACGCCAGTCTGACCTCTGCATGAGAAGGTAGCTCCAGATTACACTGTTACGGCCCGGTTCACGTGACCGCAACAAAGGAAGGGGGCAGACATGACTGAAAAGTTTTTAAGCTCTCAACTGGAGCGGTTACCGTATTTTTCGGACTATAAGTCACACTTTTTTTCATAGTTTGGCCGGGGGTGCGGCTTATACTCAGATGCGATTTATATGTGAAATATATGTTTTTTTCTTCATTATTATGCATTTTTTGGCTGGTGCGACTTATACTCCGGTGCGACTTATACTCCGGAAAATACAATTTACAATAAATATGTGCAAATTGTGCTAAAGTGCTGAAGTTGTGGCGATCGGCTGATGGTGTGGCCAGGTGAAGTTGAGCCAGAGGAGCAGCGACAGGGCGTAGGAGGCGGGTCCCTTTTATAGGCGGGTGGATGCACTGGGCCTTAGTGCATCCAGATCACTTCCAAAAACACACATTATTATTTATTATTCTTATTTTTATTCTTAATCTTCTTCTTTTTCTTCTTCTTCTTCTTCTTCTTATTATTATTATCAATAATTTGGGCCGTGACAACATGTCTTTGTAAAGTACAGGAAAAGTGTGTGGTGACTGGCCAGGCTACGTGTAGATAGTCCCAGAAGCCCAGGACTAACCCTCTTTGATAATGTCAAATGAAGCCTTTTACCTTCACCTCATTCTGACTAACCACTCTAAAAACACACTTTTTACTATTCACTTAATGCTATTGTTTTCAGGCCTTGCAAAATGAAGACTTACAAATTTGTTCCTGTGAAATTTTGTGAACACATTTGTGAAAGTATGGTCTGCCCACTCCGTCTCAGACTGCTCACTTGACTTGCACACAGTTCTTCTTTGCTACATATTTGGTGCCAAAGTAAATGAATATCCTCAGAGGAACCAATATGTTCCTATTGTTTGTAACCCGCTGCAGTTCATCTGGTGGCCAAATGTACTTGTACACACCACAGAAGCTTCACCAAATGTTTGCCTTGGTATCACTTGAGAAACAAATATCCAATTATGTTACTACACTTTGAGAATGTTTTAAAGATACAATCTGTTAGCTGAAAATAAAAGAGCAGTCCAACCTCTAAAGTTTCAAAAGTTCTAATTATTGCAGTTGATATGGCGACAAGGAAGTGAGTTTTCTAAAGTAGTTCAATTTTAAAATGGTGGTCCAACAGTGTGGCTCCGTTGTGGTTTGCCTCACAGCTAAATGTTTCTAGGTTCGATGCCTAGTATCGTAAAAGAAACATTCAACCGCCTTATATCTAGATATCAGCAGCGAAATGTTGTCACTCACTAACTTTTTTTGTTTTCTATGGATCATACCTGGACAGTGTTGGAACATAACAAAATAAAAGTAGTAAAGTACTGTACTTAAGTAAAAAGTTTGTATATTTGTACTTAAGTAGATTTTAAAATGGATACTTTTTACTTTTACTTCTCTACATTTGAGAGCAGGTTTCTGTACTTTCTACTACACTACATTTTTGAACTGGACTGAAAAGTAAAAGTATTTTTTATTATTGTTTGAGACCTACATGTTCATAGTTTGAGCAAACAAAAAATATACAATTAAAAAAAGATAAAATATTCAATTCAATTCTTTGTTGAACAAAATCCAGCGCAAATCTGTATCAATTTGAAGCTTTATTAGCTCTCAAAAAAAAGGGTACTTTAATACTTTTACTTAAGTAGATTCTTTTACCTTTACTTGACTATTTTTTACTCCAGTATCTGTACTTTTATAGTAACAAAATTGAATACTTTTTCCACCACTGTACCTGGACGACTGAGGGATTACACAGACTTCAGTTCCTAGTCCACATACTGATTATTGTCCAGGTATTCATGGGTCTCAGCTTCCTGTCTGTAGGAATAATTCTCACCATTCAAAGTATTTAATATTTTATTTTGAGTTATAAATTACTATGGCAACGCTGCTAATTTTTCATCACTCTGAAACCCGTGGATAGGTTTCCTCTTATACCTCCGAACTAAAACATGGCACTAACCAAAGTTCAAGATCTGGAGAAGGGTCCCCACTGCTCCTGACCGGTTACCTCTGTCGCATGGGTCAAATGCAGAGGAAACATTTCAAGTGGGCGAGTCCGTGGGCCCTATAGATCAATTTTAGCTCCACTTTTAGAACTATTTTGGACCCCTTTGCCTTGGTATCTCCTGTACTACAATGCTATAGTACTTATACACGCTACCATTCATAATAAACTGCCATTATTACCACTAATACTAACTTGAAGCAATGCAACTTGGAAATACTTCAGAGCCTTAGTTATCATGAAATGTCTCTACAACAACTCTACACATATCCTGGTACATGCAAAAGTGAAGTATGTAAGCTACGTTATTTGCTGCGCTACTTGCTAAGCTATGGTGTACAGAAAGGAGCCAGTGAGAGGCAAGAGACAAAGAGTGTAGAATTACTTTAACAACAAAATGAAAGAAAAAAGATCCAGGTTTGTTTTTGATGATGATACAACATGGTTAAAAGTCAGTTTAACATAATTATAGACCTTCTAATTTGAGAGGAATGACTACTATCTCCAAATCTGGCTAATTAATGTATATAGAGAGTTCGAGAACCTTATGTCAAATTGTTCATATTCTCACTAATTGCTTTTGCAGTTTTGCTCAACACCTGCCTGCAGCACATTGGCAAATTACAACAAAATGTATTGGTGCGGAAAGCCAAACGTTTGATTGAATTAATGCTTCACCTCTGAGCTCCGCTAATGAAGCTAGGTGCTGTGTTGACCTTTCAGTGCCTTCTCGACGTGCTAACATCTCTGCAGCTCTGTGTGTGTGAAAGCCGCTCCTTCTCATGGCAGTGGATCTCCATTACACGTGTACTCATTTTATGTGATGATGAGGTCCTGATTTGTATTCTTCTGCTGCCTCTGCTACTGCTGAAATGGTTCAGAACGAGATTAAAGTTGCACTATGTAACTTTTCTGATGAAAGGGGCGGGGGATGGGTGGGGGGGGTCTATTATCTGCTTGTCCCCATGGAGATGTTATCGCTTTGCCAGCATTAAACTTCTTCAACATCTTGCATTCATTAAATTTAAGTAACATTTTAAGAATACGTTGGAAAACATGCATTCTTACTGGGAGCCGGCTCGCCTCTTCGCAGATCTGATATGTAACTTGGCCTGGTAGCGTCACCTGCTTGTCTCTTGATAGATTTTACAACGTAGTTTAATACCACATTGTGAAACATTCCAGGTAAAGTGATAGCATCTCCATGGAGACGAGCAGGTGTCTGACGTTCCACCAGAAAAGTGACACAGTGAACATTTAAGTTACGCAGTCTTAAAAAATGTACTATTTGAATAAACCCCAAAACGAAATGCAAATACTATATATACTTTTCATTATTTCGATTTGTAGAATACTTTGGAAAACATGAATTCTTACTGGGAGCCGGCTCGCCTCTTCACAGGTCTGATTTGTAACTTGGCCTGGTGGTGTCACCTGCTTGTCTCTACGGAGATAAGTTTCACAATGTAGTTTAATACCCCATTGTAAAACGTTCCAGGTAAAGCGATAGCATCTCCATGAAGACAAGAAGGTGGCTGATGTTCCACCAGAAAAGTTACGTAGTGAACATTTAAGGTACACAGTCTTAATAAATGTGAATAAACCCCAAAACAAATTCATTTTAATCTTCTTCTTCTGCAGCTCCTTCACAGCAAATGCAAACATTATACTTTTTGTTATTTCTATTTGTACTGCTGTTACTGTTAACGTTACTACTACCACCACATCGCAGCGATTACCTCTATTACTACCTCTTACGAGCAGTATTTTAGTATTAAATATACTTAGTTGGAGGAAATGTTCCCAAGATTTGCTCAAGGAAAACCAAAAGTAAATGTTAAAATCTGTGTAAATTGGTAACGGAAGCTTCTTAAACCCAAAGTAAAAGAGAGCATCTTCCAAACTCGAGTAAACAGTTTTAAGCCCTCATTTGGTGAGCGAAGTGTCTGGCCCAGTGGCAATGTGTGACTCCAATTATGATAAGAATTAAGCTCATGCAATCAAAAGATAGAACAAGATAATGTGCAAAGATACATTTGGCAGGCGTGCAATTAACTGGAGGAGCATAACACCCTCCCTGCAAACGGTGATGTCTCAACACTTGGCATTATTAGTGGCAATTCTCCTCATTCCTCCGTGTTTCGGTGAATTATAAAAAAAATGTTAAAAAATCTTGACACTGTAGGAGAAAGATGGGGCCGAAGGGGCTGTCGTGGGGGACTCCAAATGAAGTTCAATAGTTGATTAATGAGCGCCGTTTTCCACCACTGTGAAGTCCTGACAGTGACGCCGAAGTGTTCCCACGTGTCAAAATATAAAAATACAGCTGACGATTTATCAGTTTAAAAGTGTGAATGGAGGATGATTCAGAGCATCTCTGATAGAAATTGTGCTTTGTGGCAGCTAATCGCACACTTGTGTTAACTGGTCTCACTGCGATCAAGCCCCAGTCGTCCGCTACTTTTGATTTTGCTTGAAGTATCAGCCCAACCAGTCCTACAGAAGTGGAATTATATGCGGTTTTCAATATTAATATAATAAAAAGCCTTAAAGGGCCCATATTACACTATTCTCTGATCAATGTCACAATATTTCCTCGTCACAAACAGACCTGGAGTTGTGTTTTGTTTCATTCACTCATGTTTAACACACAAACCCTGCGTATTTAGACTGTTCTTCTCTCAAACTCGCTCAAAACGCTCTGTTCCACCTTGTCATGTCATGTGGTAATACCGGAAGTGCACGACATCACAAGGTGGAACGGAGCATTTTGAGCTTTCAAGATGACAGACTAATAGTAAAGGATCACCCAAACATGTGTGAATGAAACAAAACACAATTTCTTTTTCCATTCTCTCCATACTCCTTAATAGTAAACTACTATAGCCACAGCTGCCCTGGGTAAACTGACAAAGGCGAAGCTTCCAGTCTGCACCATCAGCTCCTCCAACCACCGCCAATCACTCACTAATCATACACCACTGACATTATGCAAGGTGGATGAAGTGACTTGCGTCAGGACACAACAACAGCACATGGTCTGAGCGAGGTTTGAACCGCCGACTTTCAGGACGGAGGACGAGCGCTTTAAACAACCACACTATTTATTTTAATTACTAAAGAGTGAACCTTTTGCCCGGTTCACAAATTACGAAATGTGGAATGAATGAATTTTGCATCATATGTTTCTGACCAAATGATGAAGTGATGAAGACTACACGGACACATGCTGTAAATGTGTGCTTTGGCTCCCGTTAACGGCTCACTCTCAGATGTTGACGGACAGGACAGAAGAGAAATGGAGCAGTGAGGAGAACATATGTTGAATGTGTTTGGAGCCGACTGTCCGACTGTTACGGAGATGATGAGATTAATAATGAGGAAGAGGATGGCTGCTGAGGGAGGGATGAAGCTGTCAGCTACTGAAGGTGTTGAGTAATGAGCACAGCCTCAGAATAGCCTCTTTGTTTTCAAACACTGCAGAATTCCGGCTCCCTTTTCGTTCTAATTTGTAGTATTATTTTGAAATGGAGTAATTGCAATGTAGTGAGCAATAGTTTTTTTATTGTTATGTAATTTTATTTATTTACAGTTTAAAGTTAAAGGGCCCATATTACGCTATTTTCTGATCTATGTTACAATGTTGTTTCCTCGTCACAAACAGACCTGGAGTTGTGTTTTGTTTCATTCACACGTTTAACACACAAATCCTGCATATTTAGGCTGAGTTCTTCTCTTAAATAGAAAACACTCTGTTCCACCTCGTGATGTCATGTGATAATACAGGAAGTGCTACACTGTGTTTTTAAACTCCATACACCATCATCTACTAAACAAAAGGTAAAAGGGAGCTGTTATATTGAAAACTACTGCTTCAGAAGGTCGAACGGAGCATTTTGAGCTTTAGGGATGTAGCCAGAATAATAATAAAGCGTTACTCAAACATGTGTGAATGAAACAAAACACAACTCCAGGTATGTTTTTGATGAGGTAACAATATTCTAACATGACTAAAAGCTCACAAGAGTCAATTTTGTGTAATATAGAACCTTTAAAGGTGGGGTACCTAATAGGTTTGACTGAATATTAGCAGCCCATCCCCTTCAAAAAGCACCTACTTCCTCTTCCTTTTTGCAGTTTGAAAACCATGTAGTGCAGCTTCAGTTATAAAATTCTAAAGCTTTTACATGTTAAATATTTCAGTTTGTATTTGCATCCCGTTCAGTGACATCGTATTTGAAAACGCACTCAGGAATCAGCGAGTCTCTTTGCTCCATTCAAAGCTGATTCACCCCTTAAATATATTGCAGTCATTTCAAGCTATATAGAGTTGCTTTAACTCTGACCTAATTAAAAGCGCAGGTAAACACGCCGGCGCCGCGGTCGTGGTGGGCCCGTTGCCCCCGGAGACGCCCTCTGAAATGAAGCTGTACATTTTATCTGTGCATCACGGTCGGGAAAGTCAACTTGACAGAACGCGGGTTCACTTGATAAACAGTCTATCTAGGGCACGAGGCGCGGAGCAGGCCTCTCCAGGGGAGCACAGCCAAAACCCAAGACATTACACACAAACCCAAAGCAAATTATCTTGACATGGATGAAACAATAGCAAATTGGACAAATGATATAATTTGAGTGGTATGGGCCCCAGTAGAGGGGAGTTGTTTCGTGCACTCGGAGGGATTTGGGAACAGGAATAGTGCGCGATGGTAAAGGTCAGGTAACAAAGGTAGCGGTGTGTTCTGTTTCTATTGGAAGACGCGCCGTCCCCAAGAAACATGCGGCGCCAAATGTATTCATCATTATTGTGTTCCTGTTTTTGTAATGCAGCGTATACATGTATATAAGGGCCAGCACTTTCATTATTCACAAGTGTTTCTGTCTCGGGGAAAAACAGAGATTTGAGGGATTGTGGAAAGGTGCCAACCACAAAGCAGACCTGTCTCGTTTTTGTTACATATAATAAATCATGTTTTGTTTATATATTTTGTGTGTTTCTGACAGCGATTTTGCACAATGTTAGTGGGGTTTTTTTGTTTTTTTTTTATAGAAAGTTTAAACGTTGACCAACTGTTTATTTGCAAGATGCTATAAATATATCAAAGGTGTAACAAATGCTTTTTATGAAATCTTTAAAGGGCCCGTATTACGTTATTTTCTGATCTATGTTATAATGTTGTTTCCTCATCACAAACAGACCTGGAGTTGTGTTTCGTTTCATTCACACATGTTTAACACACAAACCCTGCATATTTACGCTGAGCTCACACTCTGTTCCACCTTGTGATTGATGTCATGTGGTAATACAGGAAGTGCTCCACTGTGTTTTTAAACTCCACACACCTTCACTAGAATCATTTGGGTTATTTCAGATCCGGAACTGCCAATCTCTATTGAATTAAAGGTACAAGGTAGATGTTAACTTGGAAACCACCACTACATGACATCACAAGGTGGAACAGAGCATTTTAAGCTTTGGAGATGTAGACAATGCCACTAATAAACCAGGATTTCTCAAACATGTGTGAATGAAACAAAACACAACTCCAGGTCTGTTTTTGAGGAGGTAACAACATTAAAACATGACTTAAAACTCACAAGAGTCAATTTTGAAACAAAACACATCTCCATGTCTGTTTTTGAGGAGGTAACAACATTAAAACATGACTTAAAACTCACAAGAGTCAATTTTGTGTAATATAGAACCTTTAATATTAAATAAACAATACCATTACAAATGTTGGTATATATTTATGGATACTGTGATTTTGATTATCTTAACACTGCGTATAAGCAAATGGACATGCTCAGAAACTAAAATAAATCCTCAGTTATTTCAAATATTAGTTGATAAATAAGTAAATAAATGTTTCTTCTACAAATACTTCATGCGGATGTTGTTAATTATTGTCACATACGTAGCCCAACTCGCTATGATTTTATAAGCTCTGAGCTGAGTTTTGTCGTCACGGTAATGCAAGCGACTAGCATGCTAACCTCGCACTTCCTGATTCGCGGCAGACAGATAACACATGGGAAAAATCAGATACAGGCCCTTTAAGGCTGCGAATAGTGTTTCCGATTGAAAATTTGTATTTGGAACATTACTGTCTACGGCACAGCCAGAGTGACAAATGAAAACCCAAAAGGAGCGGTAAGTATAAAAACAGCGAATCAATTTCGTCTCCTGTTCCAAATCTGTCGTGTCCGGCTAATTAGTCTTGATTAGAATGAGAAGTGACTTTCAACTCAGAAAAAAATCAATTACGGCGTTTTTCTTTTTAGGTCAGGCGAACAAGCGTGTTAAATAAGTTCAATGGGACAAGGGCCTCTATGGGAATTCCTCAGACGTGGTATAGTACGGATGTGTCCCTTATAAGGATGGCGCTTGGGTGTAGCTTGGGGAAATCTTATATAGTCTGGCCTGAGTATGCACTTTTCACCGCTAGGCTATTAATCACCACAGACTGACACTGGAAACCTTCTGCCCCCTCGTAAGGGCAAAATAACCTCCGACAATGAGAGGAACTAAGTGGCCGTAGACAATGGGATATCGCCGTGTAGTTTATGTTGTACTCGTATAAGCAGTCAGCCCGAGAATGGATGGAAGGAGCCAATGGACAACGCAGTAGGAAGCAACATTACACGCTCCGTCTCTGGTAAAAACTCAAAAACAGCACAGTGGAACATGGCTCATTTCTCAATATGAAAGTAGTCCTCTTTTGTTGTATGCACATTTAAGCTCGGAAAAGCAAACCGGAGATGGAAAAACGGGCGCGTTCAATAGCAAAATATATGGACGATTACCGCGGCAATGGCACCTGGCTGTCCATTATAAAGCGTTGCATCATCTTGACCAGCACAGTCCACCGCGCAATGTTTGATGTAGCCCTTCAAAATAAGAGAGATTTGAAAATTCACCGATCGTAAAGTAGTGAATGGAATAACAACAGAAGTAGTCAACGTTTCTCGCGATTTTATTCATGTGTTATTTTGTATTTCCTTATGAATCACTTCTTATGTAACTATTGTTTTCTATCCCTTGTTTTCCCATATTAAGTGATTCCATATCTCCGCCACAGCAGCAGAACCACCAGCCGACTCAGCCTCTCATCTTTTCTTCTTCTTAGACCCTATTTGGAGATATTTATCCCTGATGTCTCCATCTGCCATGTTATAATAATCTCACAATCTCACAACTATTTCCATTTCATTACTATTTATCTGTGTATTACCTCAATTGGTTTTTGTCTTTTGGTTGAATTCGATTTGATTTGATAAAACTTTTGGCTGACCTAGTACCACCAGATCTTCACCTGAATCTAAACCAGGTCTAATAGGGTAAAATAAGGTTGTTGAAAAAGATGCAAAGACACTAATTGATACTAAATAATTACACATTTGGCTTTTCCTGGATTCTTTGTATGGCATAAATAAGAACTAATACTAGGCTGTGGTGATATTATAGAAACTACAATTCATTTACATTGAAAATTTACTTTGTGATATCATTTAGCATTTTCCTTAGCAGAGTTTGAAGCTGTATTGTAAGGCAGTTGGATTTTTACTTCAATCGCTGACTTTGCTACCATTCAAATTGAAAAACTATTGAAAAACAAACTGCGCCTTTGACTTATGTCTGCGCACCTCTCTCTGATCTTGTCAATCCCATAAAAACTATATAGAATTTGTGGCACTCATATTTAATACTCATCACTGAAACCGCCGGTGTTTATAATGTAAGAGTGTGTAGGCAAAGCTGTCAATGTAAAAGTAAAAGGCTGAGACTGCTACTGAATTGTGTTGTCAGGATCGTCACAGCGCTCGTCTCCGGTGAGAATAGCGTGTAGAAAAAGTGATGAATCTGCCAGGTTGAAATGCACTCAGAGAAGTCAAAACAGAGAAAAGACATTCGATTTTGCATCGTCAATAGCAACGCCGGCGAGTAATGTTGTTGTCTGACACATGACAAACTGCACTGACACTGACGGTGGCCTTTATGTTACCGCTCCAGGTTTCCCACAGTCCCCTGCTGCTTCCAGTTGTTGCGTGTTGTATTCTCCTCTCACAGGGAGAAAGCAGTGGTCCCATTGAGAACAGAGCGTTATGGTCCTAGATGCAGAGTTATATATTAGATCAATGGGGGTGCACAGACCTCTTCCAAGGCATTAGACAGACGTGATGTGTTTGACTTCTGATTTTCCTCTGGTTTGGAATTGACCAATGTGAAAAAGCCTACGACAATACATATTTGAAAGTCGAATATGAGTTGTGAATATGTTTTAAGCTCTATGTTGGTCTGAATCTCACACATCTAATTTCTATTTCGACTAGACCTGACCCTAGAAGTTTAAATAAAGATACACTCACTGATATAATCTTAACAAACATAAGTCAAATGCTGTTTTCCCTCTGGATTGGAATGTATTCAAAATACAAAAGCTTCATCTTTGACCTGTATTACAGTGATATCAGGTTAAAATCAGCATTCCCTGACCCTCATATGGCCTTAAACTTTTTTATGAACACATTTAATGAAACTGCAGACGGACATGCACCTCAAAGAAAAATTAGAATGAAAAACTGCAACAATCCTTGATTCAACACAGAAATTGCAAGTGTAATTAAAGAAAGAAATGCTGCTTGGAAAACTACACACACAATTAAATAAGATTTGGATTGGGCCTTATAGGGAAGGCACAAACTTCTTACTTCATGTCTGCACTGATAGAGTCACGGAAATCCAGTAAAGTTCTGGAGGACAGTAAGATCCCTCTCACAACCTAGTATTCATACATTGCCAACCAATATTGTATTGGATTCAGCTGTTGTAAATTGCAAAGAGGAAATATGTGATACTTTTAATAGGCCAAAACCTTGACCCAAAACCTTTATTACTTGCTGCCCCATATTTAATTCAACCTCTAATACAGTTTTAATGTATCAGTTCAAATGGCAGTTATACCAGAATTATGGAAAACAGCACATTTTGCCTTTACATAAAGGTGGGACAACTAAAAATGTAAACAATTTATGGCCAATATACTAAAAATGAAACAATTTATGGCCAATATCTAAATGGCCTTGTCTTGCAAAAGTTTTATTTATAGTTATTTGCAAATCAAGTTACAATTTATTTAAATAAATGCTTCATTTTGTATTATCAATTGGGTTTCAGAAAAGGGCAAAGTACAAAGTACTACTGCAACCACTAAAGTTTTACATGACATTTTCACAGCTCAAACAAACAAGATTGTGTAGCTCTGTTTATTGATTTAACCAAAGGTTTTGATTCAGTGGATCATGAAGCGTCTGAAGCAGATTGGATTTTAAAGTGCTACATGGAATTGGTTCCAAAATTATCTTTCAAACAGAACCCAGGCAGTAGCAGCCAATGGGTTTAAATCAAAAGTGCCCCAAGGCTCAATTTTGGGCCCGCTACTTTTTACAATATTTATTAATTTGATTGGTTGCAATTTAAGAGAAAGCCTCGTACATTTATATGCAGATGATGCTGTTTTGTATGCAAGTTTTCCCTCAGCTGGCAATGAAATGCCCCGTACATTATATGCAGATGATGCTGTTTTGTATGCAAGTTTTCCCTCAGCTGGCAATGAAATCCATTAATGAAATCCAAAATTCCTTCAAAAATCTTAAATTATCATTGAACACAAAAAAATCCAAGTATATGATTTTTTCTTAAAAAATAAAAAATAAAATAAAATAA
>JACM01075133.1:0-16871 GCA_000787095.1 Periophthalmodon schlosseri
ATGTATGTATGTATGTATGTATATATGGCTGACCTGTTTTGGTGACTGACTTGTTCTCCGTCCCACAGTGCAACACTGACGATGGTCTTCTTTAGCTGGATACAAAGACATCAGTTAGTTTTAAGTTATTTATAGAAAATATCCAATAAAATAGAATAGAATTTAGAATTGATTCTTTAAGGTCTATACCTGCGATTGGAGGAACTGTAAAGCTTCATCCACCTTTCTGACCATTTCATCAACTGCAGACAAGGCCTAGACAAACAAAACCACATGAAATATAGAATATAGTTTTATAATATTACATTTTCAGGTAGATATTTAAGACTCTATGAGATTACTCCATGTATTATACCTTTAAAACATGCGTTCTTTCTATGCTTGCCTCTACACATATTTGACCTATAACGCCTGGTGGCTTCACTTGCTTGTCTCCGTAGATAGGTTTAATGCCATACTGTGGAATATTCCAGACAAAGCAGTACTATCTGGAAACAAGTATTGGTGGACCATCACCCCAAAAAGTTACATAGTGTACCTTTAATATTTCCTTTTTTCCCCTTTTTTTAATTAACAAATTCAAGGTTGGAAATTCATTGAATCTGAACTACCACATCATCATCAAGAGATCTCCTTGTCTTGAAGTCTGAAGTGCTAACCACTCTGCCACCTTACACCCCAGATAAAATATTTTGGACTGGTTGATTTGTTTAACACAGTGCACCTAACACTATGGGGTTTTAGTTACCTGTTCCTGCTCACATGCACAGAGCTGATCCATTTGAATCATGAACAGCACTAGTTTCCAGGAATCCTGCAAGAACACAAGGTTTATGAGAAGCCAAACACAGATATTTATAACATACATAAATATGGGGTCATTTACCTGTTTGTCCTGGAGCTGGTGGGACAATTCCTCTGCCTGCTCCATCTGTGAACTGCAAACACAAGTTAATTCTACCCCTTACACATAGACCACTAAATGATTGTTTCAAATGCACTTTACCTGTCGGATAAGAGTGGAGGGGAGAGGAAGCTGGGGGGATCGGAGAATGGACTGAGCAGAGAGGGGCTGAACAAACTCATCAGCTCTGAGAGAGAAGTGACAAGGCTTAATGCATTTTCACACTACAATGAGTGCGCCACGAAATACTGGGAAGTATTTGGGAAGAGATTACTTATTACTTTGCCTGGAATGTTCCACAGTATGGCATTAAAATAATCTAGCATTTATTCAAATCCTGGTCTTTTTGTTGCTCTAAAATACCTTGCTCAGATACCACAAAGCTGTAACTTGCTCAAGAGGTGTCATTGTCTAATCTCCATGGAGACAGAAGTTTAATGTCTGGTGTATGAATGTGTGTGTGAATGGGTGAGTGGTTCCTTGATGTAAAGCGCTCTGAGTGCCTTGAAGATGGAAAAGCGCTTACCATTTATTACTTACTGGTTATGAATTTTATATAAAGACATTTTCATTTTAGCAGTGTGGTATAAGATTAACTCTCACTTAAGTTCACAGTTCACTGCCCATTATCTATATTGTGGAGTCATAAAGATAATGCATGGAAATGACAAAGAAACCCTTAACAAAGCTCACTCTCCTTTTATCTTTAATATAAGTTATAGTCCATAAACAGTCATGTAATACTGATGATGTTATAAGCTCTGAATCAACACACTTAAATAGAAATGAAAAGCCCATAAAGGTGTATCATTTACCTTGGAGTTTTGATAAGATGCTGGAGAGCTCTGGACTGTAGAAAACATGATAATGATGGTCAGTCTCTTCATGTTTGCTGTTCATGTGAATTATACAGTTTTATGAATGTAGCAGTCAGACCTGTGGCAGTCCAGACCGACAGAGGAGAGCACAGACACATCTGAGGGCCGCACACGGTCCACTACAAGGAAACAAGAGGATCACTTATTTATACTTTTTATGCATTCAGGAAAAAAAATATGTTGTATATTTTATCTACTTATGTATTTATTTTTACAGACATTAACTCAACATGACCTATTGAATCCATGAATAAAAATCACCTGTTGCAGGGGGAGATGGAGAAGTAAACATCTGGTCACAAGGAAAGGCAATCACTATTAATAAAAAAGAGAGAGAAAAAAGAGAGAGATAAAATGATTTTTAAAAGAATTGTATTCAGAGAAAACAACACATTTTGATCAGTATATGGAACAAACGTTTTAACAAAAATGATGATGATATGGAACAAAACTTTGAAAATTTGTGAAAAACATCTGGCTAAACTTTAAATCTGAATAATTGAATCACTTTTGAGGTCCTTTGGACAGTTGCAAACTGTGAACAATACATTATTTAGTAATAAAACATAACGTTAAAATGTTATATTGAATATATACATTCTATTGAATAAGAGGTACATTTTCTTGTATAGTGCACTAAGCTTTTATGACAACAAGATGCGTTTTGCAAATTCCATAGTGGGGTATCAGCACAGTATTAATTCACTATAAATGTATTGCAGCACTGGTGAGTTTTTGCACTTCTTCATATTTATAATGTTGGCTGCACTGAAACAAGGCAAGGAATCAAGGTCTATGTAGTTTGTATGTATTATTTGTATGTATTTTAGAAACGTATAACTCTGGTACTTAGTCGACAATAACACTTTTAATATTAACATATGATGGTACTGCTATTTTTGTTACTGAGATTCTACTGAGATTTCTTTAGGTGTTTGCCCTTGTTCACTTACATGCAACTAGTAACATCATGATAAAAAAATTATAAAACGATTATAACAAGCAAAAATCAACAAAGGACGAATATAAACCTGCAGAGGTCCATGTGAGCCCCAGGAGTGAGACCAGAGCCAAGTACAGACCCCTCCTGATCAAAGCCATAGTGAGTCCTTTGGGTGCACTTCCTCAGCCCGTCTCCACTCCTCTGTGGTGTTTCTAATGATCTTTGTAAGAGATGATCAGATATACTGTGGTGTGCTGGTCAGGTCATAAACGTGCACAGGGGGAGGGGCTGGCCCATTGTTCAAATGTGCAACAATAAATCTATTACACTCATAATAAAAGTCTATTATTAATAATTAAGAATTGGTGCAAAGGCTCTGTGTTATGTAATCGCTTTAGCAACAGTTAATGACCTTGGTGGCAGGTAGAAAAGAAATTTTAGAACTGACAGGGTCCTGATTTCAATTTGTGAACAGTGGAAGTACAGATACACGGACAGTAAAGTCTAGAAATAGAATTGTTTAATTTTGGAAGACAAAGTACAGTTAATTTTAAAATACCTCTTCTTCTTTAATTTTTGTCCTTGCCACATTAATTTGCCTTTTTTCCCAAAATTGCCAAAACCGGCACAGGTGTGAGCAATCGGAAAGAAATCAGAAATCTGTTTAATAATCTGATAACTCTGATAATGATCCGATTTTTGGTGTGCGTGGAGTTTGCATGTTCTCTCCGTGTGCATGTAAACAGAGTCAGTGTGGAGTTTGTATGTTCTCTCTGTGCCTAAGTGGGTTTCCTCCTGGTGCTCCAGGTTACCTCGTCAATACAAAACATGCACAAAGAATAATAAGATATGTTGTACTAAATAATACATGTACTGTGCTGTTGAAAATGTGCACTCTCCACATCTGAGGAAGGATGCTGCTCCGAAGTCACCCAGGGGTCCTACTGCCCCAGTGGGATTGAGGGTCAAATGCAGAAGACATTGCCTATAAGTAGTAGAAAAGTAGACATGGTTATAATAAAAATAATAGAAATAGTATTAGTAATTAAGTTGTAAAAGTAGTAATACTGCAACATGGTTTGATGTTGTTATGTAGCTGAGCTTCTTCAAATCATTGGTAACCGTCACCACTAAGAGACTGGGCTCTGTGACCGGCTACTTTCAGACTCAGTGGGAGGAGTGAAAAAGCATAACACTTAAATATGTAACAGGACGACAGTGTGGTCAAACTTTGGTAAGTTTATCATACCTTAACAATAACTACACCTTAATAAGCCCAAAGACTGTACCCAAAGATATTTATAATGTACAAATGTTTAAGCCTGAATAATTCTTATTCTATTTGTTCATTATGAATTAAGACTTTGTTCATGCTTTTTAAGGCTAATTAAGGTGTTATTGTTATAAAGTGGCACCAAACTTTGCATAAGGAAAGATTCAGATGTAAGGCAATATTGGTTGTAAACAAAACTCCTTACTACAAAACCAGAAAAAAAAGAGAAAAAGAAAAAAAAAACAGAAATAACAACAATGCTTTAACCCTTAATAGGGCATTCACATTTCAAAATATAAACACAATGTATTTCAGTAAACACTTCAAATTAAAATAAGTAAATAATTAAGTACAAAGATAAATGCCTTTTAGAAAACACCACACCTTTAAAACGACATATCTACACACTACATATTTAGCATATATGTATGTTTATCTTGCAGAGATTACACATGATAGAGAAGATAGTCATATGTAGGCCATTTTAATCTGTTCAATCTATGGCTCTTATTTTACGTAATGAGACACTACCATAAACTTGCATTAACACTGTTAACTATCTGTTTTCTGATACAGAGGTGAGAGAAGACACTAAGGGGGCAGAAAAACTGTTTTAAAAAGCTTAATTTGAATAAGATAATGATGAGGGAAAAACCATTATAGCTCATAGATGTTTATTTTTTGTGCATAACATGTTTGCTTTAACATTTGGTTTTAGCATGAAAAGAAACATTTAATGCTATAAACTTGATCTTTTAATCATTTTATAATGTTGTTTGCAAATGTTTGTTTGTTTCCTAATATATGCATGATAAAGTAATCCTGTCTGATAAGGTTGTCTCCTTTATATCAGCCTAGGTTATAAACAGGTGAAACCAGGATGTAACTCTGCAAGTTTAGAAGGTCTTTTCACCAGAATAGTATTTTTTGCCTTAACTACACCACTGTAAAACATGTATCGATTAGGTTAATGTTGCTAATTAACATGTAGCTTATTAGTCTTGTCAAAATGCTTTTTTTTTGCTCTCGATGTTGCCTTAACACTTTCAAAAAGAATGTGATAAAGAAAATGCTACATATATGATATTTTCAGTGGTATTTCACCTATAAAACTTGTATTACTATATTTACTGTATTTACTGCTTCATCATTACTGATCACATTCTCCAGATCAGATTGCCCTAAGACTCACCTTGTTGATTACTACATCTGTGATATAAGGTTACACTTCTGCTGCCTGCTGCTGTGTTATCTCGCCCACAAGGACATTAACTCTAGATGAACCCCTATTCATCTGTCTAATCTCTGAACAGGGATTAGCAGCATTGGACAATTTGTTCACCTTTGCAAGTAGTCTTCTTTTGGTCTTGAATTGTTAAAAAATAAGACTGGCCTTCTTTATTAGTTTTGAATAACATGATAAAAAAACAAGAGATTAACTATTCTTCCTCAAAAATGCAGTGTAGGTGAAATGCAGAAAACACATTTCCAGATTTGGGGATGAATTTAATTTACCTTTATTCACAATCGATTGAGCATTAACTCCAGGGACTGTGGCATCATAACTTGACTCCATACGCTGCTGATGGTCTTGTGAGAAGAGATGATTATTTACAAGGACACTATTATAATCACCAAAGACCATGATTATATTGTTGTATCATATCGTGGATACTGCTAGAATCTAATAAAATAATTTCGTTTACAAATGTCATATTTATCTGCCAGCCCCATTGTTCAAAGTGATCTTTCTTGTCAATTTTGACTTCACTTTCCCCCAAAACTCTGGAATACTACTAGATGATTGGCGAAACTTCTAATCTAATACGGATTATACACATAACTGATATTTGTAAGTAAACATAACTATCTGTCTGTAACATAACATCATATTTTCAACCGGTCTGAATAAAAAACGTGGCCATTTATTGAAAGTGCCCGAGTCACATTAGAACTACTTTTCGACCTCTAGTGGCTATCTTGTGAAACTACATAAACAATCATAGCACGACCGGAATTACGGTTCAGATCAACCTTTCAAAGTAATAACAACAACATTTTAATATAGCCAAAAGAAAGACTTAAGTTTCACACTTGATCTGAATTTGGTTTCTAAACTTTATTTATCGACGTATGTATTGATTAATCCTGTGAAAAGAATGCTGACAAAGAGCATTCAACATATGTTTTTTATAACTACGTTTATTTTGAAACCAAATTTTAGTAAACGTTGTACTACGCTGCGCTAGCTTGGTTTCTTTTCCTTGGGGTTGAGTTTAACAACAACATCGAAGACAGCGCGTCACTCTTTT
Organism: Periophthalmodon schlosseri; assembly: GCA_000787095.1. Lineage (NCBI taxonomy): Eukaryota > Metazoa > Chordata > Actinopteri > Gobiiformes > Gobiidae > Periophthalmodon > Periophthalmodon schlosseri. The sequence continues at coordinate 6,311 of JACM01075133.1, forward strand.
GCTAAAAGAGACGACAATATCAGTAAAACAGCAAAATCCTTGAAGCAAAAAGTCTTTGCTTATCGTTTAATTTTATCCAGGGACCAGCAAACCGGCGTCGAGGTGAGCCATCTGCTCTGCTAAAGGTTGTTGTTATTGGTCGGTGTGACTGCTAGGTACAGCTAAACAAATACATTTCACATGCCTTTAACCCTACTTATTATTATTGCTCGATACTGGGGCTGATTTTTTATTTTTTTTAATGAAATGGGGCATACAAGTGTCAAGTTTAGAAAACACTATAAATGTAAATGTGTATCAACCAAAACTGTTGGTGTCATGCAAATTAGATCATCTGTTTAGCCCTAGTCATTTGTAAAATTACCACCCAACCCCCAGTGTATGACCTCTTGGAGTTATGTTAAGCATTTGACCAGCAGGGTTCTGTCTTCTTAAAACAAACAAAAGCATGAGATATTATAAGAGCACTTTTAAACAAAATGTAATACAGGATAGTGATGTTCTTAAGGACAGTCAGATCTGTACTATCTGTCAACATGACCTTATCTTGACTATTGTTTTGTTTTTTTTCTCCAGTACAGAAAAATGGGCCGTATCTTCCTGGACCACATTGGGGGGACTCGCCTCTTCTCCTGTGCAAACTGTGACACTATTTTGACAAATCGAGCTGAACTAATCTCCACACGCTTCACTGGGGCCACGGGGCGAGCCTTCCTGTTCAACAAGGTATAAACCACCACCTGTATTCATGTTTTCTGACTACTGACTTACTTTTAAGAAGAACATTCAACTTTGTGTTAATCCACACGAGTATGTATATGAATAAATATATCTTGTTGTTCTGGTGATGTGCTATAATTAAACTATTATAAATGAAAGCAAAAAGAGGTGATTATAAAAATAACACAAACAGGAATGTCTAGTGTAATCTTCCAAACAAGGGTATAAAGTAGTAGTTACATTTTACAGTAGTACATTTTTGTGGTCCACTCAGTTTCGTGCTAGACTTGAGCCTCAACCATGACATTTACAGGCACATTTTAGCACATTCCTGATGCGTTAAAATATGATCTGAATTTCACTATTGAGATAATGCAAAAAATAGAGGCATTCAGTTTTGTCAAAATTGCCCACTACCCACCTATGATTAAGACAAAGCATTACATAAACATAACCTTCATGACATTTAGTTATTTGCATTAGGGTTTCTTTTCTACTTAATTCCTGGTTCATTGTCAATTTTAATATTGTCAAACACTACATAGCCTACTAGTGTTTTCACTATACGAAAAATTCAAACTCAATTTGGATACTAAGGAATAGGAACATGATACTCAATACTGATTCTAATCCCACGATGATAATAAAAAATACTCTTTATTTAGACAGGAGAATGTCATTTTCAACATTAAATCTTAGCACTTTCTTTTATATTACCATGTGCTCTTATATCTGTGTAATCCCTCAGTCGTCCAGGTAGGTTCCATAGTGGTCCATGGGATTATACTAGTCTATGTGGTCTGATACTTATTCTGATACAGCTCAAGATCATTCTAAAGCTATTCAGGAAAGGTTCATTTCTGTCCTGGGAATGGGACTTTTTTAGTGTTGATACTTGTCCAAATCAGTATCTAGTTTCGATACTAGTTTTAATATTAATTAGTATCTGATTTTTAATACTTTTGACAACCCTATAGCCTACTGAATATTTTTTTTATTATTACCTTTGAATATATTATATAAATAAAGCTGACATATGAATTATAATATATTGAGAATGTGTTCTATTCTTAAACCCTACTGCTAATTTAGTTTTACCTCTTGCTTTGCTTCCAGGTGGTGAATCTGCAGCACAGTGAGGTACAGGACCGGGTCATGCTCACGGGGAGACACATGGTGCGTGACGTCAGCTGCAAAAATTGCAACAGCAAACTGGGCTGGATGTACGAGTTCGCGACAGAGGAGAGCCAGCGCTATAAGGAGGGCCGTGTCATCCTGGAGAGGGCGCTAGTGAGGGAGAGTGAGGGCTTTGAGCATGTCCCCACTGACAGCTCCTGAGATGCTTGTGACGATTTCAATTGGTTATAAATTCAATCCATGCTTTCACTACCAGAGCAATGCATGGGCCTATACAGTGTGCTAGGGCTGCACAATCTAAGAAGTAGTGCAATAATATGAGTTGAATTTGATATAATAAGAATAAGACAAGAGAACCTTCATTTGTCCCACAATGGGGAAATTAAATAATACCGATATGACTGGTAATATTTGCATATGCTATTTTGAGATGGTAACTCTTAATGTATCGCTTAGGTTAAAGCAGAAATATAAATCGCTGTATTTACTTTTTCAAAATAAGTCACAAAAACTTGATTTTAAAGCTACCATCTGTAATTGGACCCACTCCTGTTATGTTCTCACACTTCACCACTAGATGCTATTTACGTTACTGCAGTCTGATTGTGTGCCAGGTTTGGCCTGACTGAAGTAGATCAGAGAGCACAGGTGAGCCTGAACAAAGGACATCTACTGGTGAAAAAAAAATCGAATAAACATGCAGATGGTAGCTTTAATTGTGAGTTACAATAATAAAATTATGTTTGGTCACGATACTTTGACAGAAACATGGTTGTAAACATGTACAGTCTCTTGGAAGGAGGACCAGAACATTTTAAGTATTTCTTTATAGCTTATTGTTATATGAATGGTGCGCTTGCTGAAATATATTGCACAGCTCTGCAGTAGACCACACTGGTTTACTGCAACAAAATATTGTAACAGACAGTTTTATTGAGGAGTTTAGACACTTTTTTTTTCCAATTTAGCTGGGGTAAGTCTAAGACTAAACTGTTACTCTACTGTTGAAATGTGGACATGGGCACAGTCAGAAAGAATAATAAAATGTGGCTAGGTCCATGTTGTGTTACATGAAGAAGAGGAGCACAGCAGCTTGTTGCGGTCAGGAGGCAATGAGTAATTATATATTATAGTACCAATTTCCTTTTATTATAGTGCTGTTCCTGAATTATTACACGCCTTGATTTATAATTGTACTTTATTTATTTGGAGTTCTCTTTTTATATTGATTCCCTTGTTTGGCTGTCTTTACTGTGATAATATTGTGTTTTCTGATGTAAATAAAGGTCAAATAAGTTAATGGGTAATTTCTTATGCAGTGTTAAGTTATTCAAGTGGGATATTCAGTGGTTATTCAAAAAGGCATATGTCACTCACAATGCATAATAAAAAAAGACAAACACGACCTGCATTTAGTTGTGTTTATTTACATAAATGTGTTTAATATTTTATCTAAAAAAAGTTATCTCTTGTCCAGAGGGCCTCCCACCATACAGTCTATGCCCCCACCCATAGACTGCCATGTTATCTCATATGTGCTTTTCTGAAGAACCCCCCAAAAATGAATGTATAAACTATAAAGTATTTGTTTCATAATGCTACATACGAATTAAACGGCATTACATACAAATTAAACGGCATAATTATACATATACATTTAATACAATATAGGCTAATAGATAAATAACTGCACAAGTATTTAACTTTATATATAGGCTATATGAGCTCATGAAAAAATAAAAATGATGTATTACTACAGATAAAACTCATTCAAAAACAATTAATAAACATTTAGTACAATAAAATAGTCCGATAAATAGCTGTACATTTAACCTATTTTATTTATAGGCCGCCCCGCCGCCGGCAGCTCTCCGACTACTGATCAAACGTACCTTCTTTTGTGTCAGTAGTGGTGCATTGTGGGAGATGTAGTTCCTCAAACTGCGAGCCTGATGTAGCTCAATCTGCGCCTACAGGTCCTGGCCAAGTAACATTCAGAACCATCCGTGGCCGTTCATGACATGTCTCCTTTACACAAGTTCTGACCTCCCGTACTTACGCACTGACGCAGAGAACAGCAACAATGGCGGGTAAGTTAGTATTTTGAAGTCTTCTCATTTTAGCAGCTAGCCACATCTGTGTCGTTAGCGTAGCTTCTTCTCATTGTATAGCACACAGAAGCGTAAATAAAAATCGCTTCTTGTTAAGTGGGCCTCTTCTAAGTAGCCTAATATTGACCCTATAAAAGTTCATAAACAAATACATCCTAAATTCAAGTCAAGTGCAGCATAATGCAGTTTTGTGAAACTGACACAAAATTCAAGGAGGCTTTTGGGAAATGGTAATTACATGTACACGTGATATCAGTATCCGGCCTAAATACATTCATATTAATCTCGAGTTTTAGATTTACTTAGAGATACTTTAAGAAATGTTGACCCCACAATACTTTTCCATTGTGTCTAATGGTTTATTACATCTGCCACCACAAATTATACATTTTGGGGTAAGAAAATAGTTTTAATTTCATCCTGTGTAATAGAGAAGCTAACTAGCAGACATTTCAACTCTGGAAATTCAAAGTGGTTGCTTATGTTTTGATAGAAATACTTAAAACCATTAGCTTGTACATCTGATTGGAATATTGCACCTGCTGATGAGCTGGCATTGTAATGGGTCTATAAGATCTAAGTAAATACATGATTTGGCACTGCTTAAATATGGCTTTTCTAGTTTGTGTGGAACAATATTAATTTTGTTTTTTTTGTTATTTTGTCTTTAGTGGAAAACGTGAGCGTGGGCTTCAAAGTGTACTGCCTCACGGTGATGACACTAGTGGCAGCTACATACACAGTAGCTCTGAGATACACCAGGACCATTTCATCTGGAGACATGTATTTTTCCACCACAGCAGTGTGCATCACTGAGGTCATCAAACTCATTCTCAGTGTGGGAATGCTCTCCAAGTGAGTGTAACGAACTTCTATCTTCTTAGGATTAGCAATGGCTTTTTACCGCAAGTGGTCAAATAAGTAAATGAGCAATTATGTCACTTTTTCTTTTATCTTGCAAAGCATTTGTGTGGTGAAAATTTAGTAGTTGGGAAACAAATTTTCCTATTAACAATCTGCTCACTAGACCTGTAGATGAAATTCTTGGTCGATCGCCCTGTGCATCATTTAATCAACTAAAAGGGTCGTGTTGCTGGCAAAAGCTCTCTAAATTATTAGGATCTTGCAGAAAAATGACTATGTATAGAAAGAAGTACTTGTAAACTGCATGTCCATAAGTGAGAAAGGCAGATTAAACTGTCCAGTCACTCCAAAAACTAGCTCACTCCATGTGTTCTTCCTCCTGCTGTGGTCCACATATTAAACAAATATTTAGTCAACTAATAAAAAATGCGACCGACTGATCAATCGACCAAACGACTATGGCACTACTTCTTACTCTAATCAAACAATAGTATTACGCAGCTACTACTGAGTGAAAGTATTAAAAGTTACCATTTGAGCATGTATTTGAAGTAAAAGAGCAAAACTATTGAACTAATGATGAGGTAAGTGCAAGCGCAAGTACTTTTACTACATTTTTTTCCATTTTTAAAATGTAATGTAATATTTTGCTTTACAGAGAGACAGGAAGTCCCAGCAGGTTAAAAAATGCCATTGTGGAGCACATCTTTTCAAGCCCCAAAGAGCTCCTAAAACTAAGTGTCCCCTCTATCGTATATGCCATACAGAACAACATGGCATTTCTGGCACTCAGTAACCTGGATGCAGCTGTATATCAGGTAATGTAAAATTAATTGTAAAGTTACTCTGGATTTCCCGTCGGACTGGTCTGACGTGTTTCCTGTTTATATCATCCAGGTGACGTACCAGCTGAAGATCCCATGTACGGCCCTGTGCACTGTCCTCATGCTCAACCGCTCTCTGAGTCGCCTGCAGTGGGGTTCTGTGTTCATGCTCTGTGTGGGAGTGTCTCTGGTGCAGTGGAAACCGGCAGAAGCCACTAAGGTTCAGGTGAGGAGGTACAAAGTGCAACTGAAATGTCTCAGAATCATCTCAAAAAAATAATTTAAATGTATAGCACTATGGATATTTTGGATAAGGGTGGGTGATATTGACAAAATGAATGTTTTGTTTTTTTCCATTATCACAATAACAATATTCTGATCAAATTTTTACAGTGTGCCAAAATGTGTAATTCTCTTTGTTGAGGTTTAAGTATCGCACAAAACCTGGACCATAAAACTGACCATAAAAGTGCAGAAATATCACTTCATCTCTGTCTCTTTATGAGGCAATTTTTAATAGTTTTGATTAATTAGTAGTTATTCTACTCAGTCAAGGCTAACTGATAATATCCAGTTTCAGAAACAGGTTTAATCAAGATGAAAAACTTGACCAAATTAATTTAAGAAGTTGTCATAAGTGAGTTGTGTTATGTTAAAAATTAGAAATACAAACAAAATGTATGAAAGTGGAAAATGAATTCTCTATATAAAGTTAAATTCTTTATAAACCTTGTTAAACTGTTCCTAGTACTTCTGTGAAGTGAACTGTCCAACCAGAGCTCTCCTTCAGGGGCAGACTCTGGTTAAACTCAGAGTTAGAAGAATAAACTTGCTCTAGACCAGGTTAAGTTCAAAGAGTACCATGGTGACTGACTCAGGGTTTAGGTTCTCTCTCTCTCTGTGAAACTGAAAACTGAGTTTGGACTAAACCTGCTTCTTGAAACCGGGCCAATGTACTCAATATTCTAATTTAGCAAATCTCCAAAACAACTGCGATATTATTCATTTTTCAATATATTTCCCACCTCTATTTTCAAGAGAAGTTATTCACACTTTGAACTGTTGTACTCTCACCATGACAACCACCATAATGACACAACACATCTATGATTTTATGTTTTGTTTTGTTTTTTTGTTTTTTTCAGATTGAACAAAACCCTTTACTTGGATTCATGGCCGTCGCTATTGCTGTCCTTTGCTCTGGATTTGCAGGCACGTTTGACAACATGCTTTTACGTATTGTCTATTCTATTGTGTCAATTCTATTGCATAATTTTTATCTGACGTCTCATTTCCATGTGTTGAACGCTTTATTTCAGGAGTGTACTTTGAGAAAGTGCTGAAGAGCTCTGACACCTCTCTGTGGGTGAGGAACATCCAGATGTACATATCGGGGATTGTGGTCACGCTCATCGGTGTGTACATGACCGACGGACAGAAAGTGTTGGAGAAAGGCTTCTTCTTTGGCTACACGCCCTGGGTCTGCTTTGTCGTATGTGAGTAATCAAGGCGTGTTACAGTGATGAAGATACATGACGGTTTGGTTGGATGTTTTCCAAAGATGTTAACCGGTTTAGTATTGTAGTGTACAGTTGCAGCTTGGGTTTGTGTCACATCAATAAGATAAAATTGATTATTACACATGCGTTCAATTAGGTGAAATACAGTATAGTAATTCTGTAAAAAAAAAAAAAAAAAAAAGAAGAAAAAAACCTTAAAGGTGCACTATGTTACTTTTCTGGTGGAGGGTCTGTCGCCATTTTGATTCCCTGGAGATGATATTGCTTTGTCTAGAATGTTTCATTAAACATTAAACATTAAACATTAAACATATTTATTTAAATGGAGATAGGCCAAGTTACAGATCAGATCTGTGGAGAGATGATCTCATTGAGAGAATGCTCTTTTTTCAAGGTATGTTTGAGCAACGAAAACACCCTTGATTAAATGAATGCTTGATAGATTGGTTTAATGCCATATGGTGAAACATTACAGGCAAAGCAATGGCATCTGTATTGCTGGGTTTTAGATATCTGACATCACAACATTCTATAGGCCAACAATATATAATACAGGGGGACAGCTAAAATGCTGAGTTTTGATATAATACAGTGAGTTCTAGGGTCTAGTCGCTTGTAGAGATGATCAAGTTCAACATTTCTGTATTTAGCTTTTGGATATTTCATAGCAAAGTACAGTGTAATCAACAGGGAAAACTGACTCTTGCCCCTATTTGGGAGTATGACATCATCATCCTAGAATCTGAAAACCCTAAATGGAGACAAGCTTACTCTCCACCAGAAAAGTTGCATAGTGCACCTTTAAATATTACATTATGAAGGTGCTTAAAATATTGTCATTGCCCTTCTATGCTATTATTTTCATTGCACATATGTCCTTCCAATACAAAAGCAACACTACCCCTATTGCATATGGCTGCCAATCTTGACTGCAAATAAGTTCTATATGGACTACAAGTCGTTTCAAAGGCTCCCAGAGAATCGGTGCAGTGTTGACTTGGTGGTGCACACGAACTTTGAACATTTTACACAAATCTTACTACTACTTTATATCATATTTTAGCTGCAAAACCTTTCGCAAATTCTCCATTGAAAGTACACTACAAAGAAAGCATGGTTTAGTAGCATTTAGTGGCAAAAAGGGGCCGGGCGGAATAATACTCCACATTGTCACATTGTCTCTATACTGTACCTGTATCTGTATATAAGGCTCTGATCTAACTATTCTATATGTTTTGTGTTTCAGTCCTGGCGAGTGTGGGTGGCCTGTATACGTCAGTGGTAGTGAAGTACACAGATAATATCATGAAAGGCTTCTCTGCTGCAGCGGCCATCGTCCTCTCCACTGTGGCCTCTGTGCTTCTCTTTGGACTCCAGATAAGTACGTTAATAGTTCAACTGGGTTTATGTGTATCACAATTTTCTATAGACTTCGACAGTTTAATTGAAAAGTGGTATTTCATTTAATATGCAAATTTAGTTTTTACTTTTTAGTTTTCATCAAATACCATAACGTCTGCACAGGTCCCTGTCAGAGTTGAAACTTTATATTTAAAGCCACACAGTGGAACATTTAAGGGAAAAATATATTGACCAAAATTAAAAAAAAAAAAAAAAATTTAATTGTTTGTTTTTATTTAACTAAAAATCTTGAAAAACACGCATCCCGCTTGTGAGCAGCCTTGCTTCTCCACAGACCTGACTTGGGGTTCACTTGCTTGTCTCCATAAAAATCTCATTGCCTTTCTGGGAATGTTCCATAGCATGACATAAAACTCCATGAATCTCCATAGAGTGCTTTTTCTATTTCTTTAGTGTCTTAAAGCCACCATCTTTACATTTTAGATTTTTTTCACCAGTCGATGGCAGATGTGAAACTTGTACCTTGGCCTTGGTTCAGGCTCACCTGTGCTCTCTGCTCCTCTTCTGTTAGGCCAAAGTTGGCACACCATCAGACAGCAGTAATGTAGATGGCATATAATGGTGATATGTGAGAATACAACAGGGGCGGGGGGCCAGTCTAATTACAGATGGTAGCTTTAAGAGCCAAACTAAACTGACTTTAATCTGACTATAACCAACCTATCATGTATTATTTGATCGTATCTGATTGTTTCTTTTGCAGCTCTCACATTTGCCTCTGGTGCCCTGCTGGTTTGCATTTCCATTTACTTGTATGGCCTCCCAAAACAGGACACGACCAAACTACCCCGACAAGAAGCAGACAAAGAGCTCAAAGCAAAACTCATACCAGTGTAACCTTCACAACAGCGGACTGCTAAGCCTGCAGACTGTGGTGCTTCCTGTTTGATGTTACTGGATCCCATCAGAATGGAACTATATGACATGTCACGGAAGAAGTAAACGTTTAGTATTTTTTTGCCAAATGAGTTTTATTTTTGCCTGCAATTCAAATTGATTAGGGAACGATATGAACTAGCTCTTTTTGATAAGGAACAATACATCACATTGTTAAAAAGAGCTGGAGGAGCACTGTTTTGTAGCCTATGGTTTAGAATTTATGAAGTGATTCGGGGAAATTGGCAATTTAATTTTTGTACGTTTTTACTTTTGACATTGTGATTGAATGTAAACACAAGGAAGTGATTTAGGCCTTGTCACTGGTTTCAGGTGTGTTGGAGAGCTGTATAAAACTGGACTGTGCCTCTGCACCTCTGACATATGATCTCAAATGGTCATGGGATCTGAAACATGTCGGCTCCTTATACTGGATGCTCTTTAAACATGTATTATCTTTTGTGTCTTTTACATATCACTTGATGCACAGGCTGCATGTATTTTTTATTATTTAAATCAAAATAATTGTTTCAAAAAAGTGTCAGCTCTCAATTGACCAGTAATTGTCTGTCAAATAATATATAAAGGCAAAAAGTTAAACAATTTTAATAAAAAAAAAAGTTATTTACACATTTTCACTTTTTTAATTTACATTTTTTGGACTGGTGTAATGCCTAATAGCTTCATCCCATTGGCCAGCACTGAACAAGAACCCTTGAACAGTCGCCTTCGTGCCTGCAAAATATCAGTATCTTCAGTTTTGCTTTTAACTGGTATAGAAAGCAAGATGTTCAAACTTTGTAACAAAAATATATCTGAATTTTACATTTGTAAAATACAAAAATATACTTTCCCTTTGTTATAATTACAATGAAAGGCCTAGTATTGACTATTTAACATTAGCCATGTGCCATATTCTTACCTGTGCCACTTCTACTGGACTTCCTTTGACGGGCAGCTCTCTGTGCGCAGAAGCAGTCAAGTGGCTGAGGGTGTGTACATATGTTTTTTTTAATGTCACAGCTATAGTATAAATGAAGCACTATGTCAAGTGTACTGTGTGTGTGTGTGTTGTATTTATATATAT
>KN473554.1:527-13230 GCA_000787095.1 Periophthalmodon schlosseri
TTTTAAAATGTTTAAATTATTTTTTTTTTTTTTTTTTTTTTTGATTGAATCTGATTGTTATTTCTAAACCATGCAAATATCGATACTAATTCAGATATGTAAATCTCAAGGTTAACTGTCAGTTTTAGACATGTTAGGGCCATTTCTTTCTTTTTTTCACAGGCAGCGTACAGGACTGGTTCATCTGTGTCAGGTGTCCTGTTTGGAGCCTGTTTCAAACACTTTTGTATACATATATTTATTGAAATGAACTCACCCATAAGGTTTGACCAATATTGAGTGTCGGTAACGAAAAATCACTCCTGTATCAATACCAAATATTTTCCTATTGACCATTACCATCCCTACCTCATTTCCAAAACAATGTCTTGATATTTCTTATTTTTTATAAACGCACATATTTTAATTTGTGCTGGAAAAACAAACTGTTAACATTAATAATAATAATCTAATTTCTCATTTTCTCGTTTCTCATTTGTCATATATATAATTGAGGGTAACTATGACATATACAGTACTTATTATATATATATTTTATATTTGTTTTTACAGCTGTTTGTTTTTAGTCAGTATATTCCTGTAAACACTTTAAACACTGCCACTCTCTCTCAGCAGATCTGTCGTAGGATTTCTGTGGTTTTTTAACCCACTGCTTCATTAACTTTATTAGGTGTAATCCATCACTATCCAGTGCCATATTGTTTTTATTTCACAGTACATTACCGTAAACACTGCAAACACTTTAAACGCTGCCACTCTCTCTCAGCAGATCTCCAGCAGAATGCCTGCAGTAGTCTGACAGTGTTGCTCATTAGGCCTAGCACAGCGCACCTCGTTAGCGCTCTCCCGTTAGCATGTGACAGGTCCGGTCTCCTCTCTGCGCGCCGAAGAAAAGTGACGTACCACGAAAACCACTCTGCTCGCATTAACCCCGCCAAAACTAGGCCAAATGTCCGTACGCGGCTGGTTGTAAATTTGATAATGACCTCCAAGTTAATCCCCCCGGTGTACACAAAAACCCCCACCCAGACCGCACGGGGGTAGAACCGGGCTAAAGGGGCACCATGCTAACGGGATTAGCATAGTGGTCAGATAATTGTTGGTGGTACAGACTGGTGTAATGTGGTCTAATGGGTAAACGTACTCTAGTTATCAATGAATTAATGAGGGAGAATCTAAGGGAACTTCAGAAACACTAAGGGATGGTTTTGTAATTCATTCATAAAATTAAAGGCACCTCACCTGATTTTTAGCGCCTTGAAACATGAAAAACCAAACTAGTTCATTTTAAATGGTTTGCATTGGTCCAAAGTTATTCCTCACTTACCTTATGCATTCAGAGCATTCTAATTATTCACCGCGATGAGTTCATAAGCACTTTTCACAACTCTCAGAGGTCAGAATAGTATGCTAATTACACACTTCCTCATTATCGGACAATAAAACTTTTGAATTAGAGGCAGACACACACAGAAGACTATTTTGACCTCGAGCTGCTTTTACAATATACCGTATTTTCCGGACTATAAGTCGCACTTTTTTTCATAGTTTGGCCGCGTGTGCGACTTATACTCAGATGTGATTTATATGTGAAATATATGTTTTTTTCTTCATTATTATGCTTTTTTTGGCTGGTGCGACTTATACTCCGGTGCGACTTATACTCCGGAAAATACGGTATCTAAAAGTTTGGACACACCTTGTCATTCAATGTTTTTTCTTTGTTTACTACTTTCTACATTGCTACATAGTGAAGAAACCATGTATAAAGCCAGACGTATGGAATTATGTAGCAAAGAAAAAGTGAAATAACTCTAAAATATGTTTCAGATTTCAGATTCCTCAGGGTCAAAAATATATTTTTTTTCTTTACTAGACTCCATATGTGTCATTCATAGTTTCGATATTTTCATTGAGAATCTACAATGTAAATAGTTTATGAAAATAAAGAAAAAGTGACTGGAGTGAGCAAAGCAGGTGAAGTGTCTTGCCGAGTGACACGACAACAGCATGTGGTCAGACTCACCAATTTCTTTTTATTATTTTATTGTTATGAAATCCACCAAAATAAGTCTGAGTCTGTTTATTTCATATTCCAGATTTAATGTCATTATAAGAATCTGCTGTGGGATTATCTTGTGTTGTCGACTCTTTCCAATCTCATTTAGTTCAAATCCACTTTCCAGTATTTTCCTCTCATCCTCTCGTCTCATCTTGTTTTTTCTGCTCTTGTTGCCTCGGTAACAGCTGCTTGCCGCTCCTGTTTGCTCCTCCGAACTAAGGCTCTCTCTACATATGGACTTTCTAAATATTTTTTCTGTGAGTTTTGCCTCCACATGCGGTTTACAAAATGGCGATCTTCCTCCAAATGTTGAAATGTAACAGAATATGATGGCTATATAATGACTGAAAAGGTTCGTTCACGGATGGCCTGGTTTGGAAACGGTTTAGTCCTAGTTTAGACTCGATATAGACTTGATTTAGTACTACTACTACTACTACTAAATCCCCAGCAAAGAAAAGGCACACATGAAAATCTTAAGGCCCCAAAACTATTATTCTTGCTTTAATATTTTGAATGGTTATTAATTTAAATTATTGTCAATACGTATGTAACTTAGGAAACACAAGCAACTTTTTTTTTACATTTTATCACTGCAGGAAATATCTAAACTTCTCATTTTTATTATTTTTTACCGGTTTAAACTTTCAACATGAATTTTGAGGTTTGTGTTTTTGTTTTATTTTTTTTAGTTTGAGGAAAATTATCTGTCAAGTGACAAAGTGAAAGTGAGGGATATTTTGTTGGAAAAAACATTCATATATATTTTTTTTCTTTTTTAATTGCTTCTCCCCGTTTGAACAAGACGCCTTAATTCCCATATTCTGCTGCATTTTGGCCAATATTTTGCTCAAATCCAGGAACCAAAGCAATAAAGACTATTCCTGAATATAACTTTGGACTGGACAGAGGCCGTTTGCACAGTTTGAGTTTGTGCATTGTCAGTGTTTTCACAATAAGGCCCGATCCACTGTGGGTAAATGGTTTATTTTGATGGGGTCATGGGAATTCTTGCCATATAAACTGCGCAGGAACATTTCTAATCTTCAGGATCACTTATGAATACACAGAGGAGCTGATAGTTGAAAATGAAGTTTTTGCTGCTGATAGTGAAATGCAGGACACAGCTCAAATTTGGTGACGCAGGATTTGAGCTGAAAATGCTGTTGCAGATGCAGTTCCACACAAAGTGCAAATATAATCCACTGAGTTGCATGTGTTAAAAAGAATCAATTTTTTGAATTAGGTTTGCAATTTGTTTTAATATGATTCTGTTCAAAGTTCATTTTAAACACGTCCAGAAGAGTTGACAAAAAGACATTTCAGAACATATTTGTACAGATCTAAACTGCAGAGTTAGCAGTTTTTATGCCGACAGGAGATTTTGTTGTTTGTGGAGGAATTTATGACTCTTTAAAAATTGCAGCCTTTAGTGATTTGCTAATTGCGTCCCTTCAAATTGCAATTTCGATTTGATTACGATTAATCTTGCAGCCCTGTTAGAATACACTACATTCATACTGTTACCACAGGTCTTTCCACCGGACACCCCCTTGGAACCCCCCCTCCCCTCCTGATCTCTCTCTCTCTCTCTCTCTGTTTCCTCTCCATTAGCTGATGCCTGTTGTTGTATTTGGGTGGCCCAGCGCTGGTACCTGCACCCCCGCTCCCCCCTTCTCCTCCTCCCTCCCTCTCTCTGTTTTGCCCCTCCTGATCCGACACATTGTGATGCCCGCTCTGCCCCTCACGGCCCAAACCTCGGCTCGCGCGCCCGGCTCTGGCTCACCGCGTATTAGAATCAAACAGCGAGAGCGATGGTGGAGACCAAAGCTTTAATTAGATTTCATTATTGTTAACGTCAGCGCGCGTCGGGTCGCTCTGTCGCTGCTCTTTCACCCCTGCTTCAGATGGACACGAGGGGGAGGGGCTACGCAGATCTGGTAATGTATTCTAATGGGATGTACCGGTCCTGTGTTAGCATGGGGAATGAGTTATGCGGTCTTCATTGTATCAGATTTAGAAGGAGCTAAAATAAGGTTTTGGCTAAAGACGTTTCCAAGAGTGACGTGTTTCGAATAGTTACACACACAGCCTGGTACTGATTTTAAAAAAGAATGTGTGTACAGTGGGCGGGGCTAACGGTCAGGTACAGGGCCTTAAAGCAGTACACTCATTCTGACGTAAATGGCAGATGCAGCTTACATTAACGTTAGCAATGTTAGCTCTGATGTCCTGATGCACGCTAAAGGCCACAAACAACCCACTAATCCATCTATCTATCCATCTATCTATCCATCTATCTATCTATCAAATCTTTGTTACTTGTCTGTTAAATGTCCCACCAACTTGTCTCAATGGGGATGTTTTTACTTGAATGTTCCACAATATGAAATCTATCTCCATGTAGTGAAACAAGGCATTTTACGGGTCAGATCTGTGGAGAGGTTCACTCATGTATGTTTTTCAAGGTATTTTTGAGCAATAGAAACACCTGCTATAAATGCTAGATACAGAAGTTAAATGCCATACTGTGGAACATTCATGTTTAGGTCACTGATTAAATTGCTTATACCTCCTCCTTTTGTGTTTGTAATGTTGCGTATTCCAGATTTAAATTACACAGGTTTAGAGCACACATGCATATTTAAAGAGAGGGTAATATGCAAAACCAACTTTTTCCACCATGTTATAACGTCATCAAAAACATCCCCCAAGTGTTTTTTTATGTAATCCATGCATTTCTGAGAGATCGCTAGCTCTATCAGTTAGCAGTACGCCACCCATATTAATTTGTATAATAATAAATATACAAAAACAGGATACAAAACAATACACTACAACTTCACAAACCTGATGTGAGTGGCGGGAGTGGCGAAACGGAAGCTAACGAAACATTTTATGATGTTGTTTTGGGCCTGTGTTGTTTCTCGCACAGTGTAATTCAAATACAGTATTTTGTGTGTTCTTTCCATAATTCATACAGGCTTAATGACCAGTGAGTGTTTGTTATTGATGTTTAAAGGGCTTTAGCATAAGTTAAACTGCATGACCCCTGTGTTGTATCCTGTAGGCTATACTGGTTTATTCATGTACTTGTGAATGTATATGCATATGTATGTGTATGAGGTCTGCTCTTTAGTCCTCACCTTAGAATTGATTACACATGTATGTACTTCAATACACATTCTACCTGCTTTTATTCAAAGGTTTAAAGTGTTAAGTATTAAGGGAACTGCATGTAGCCTGCTCTCTTATACTTTTAAAAAGGGTATTACAATGACAGCTGAACCTGTGTTGTCAGTGCCTTAACCTGCAGATAGAGACACATACAGGTTTTTCTCAGTACATGGACAGGCCTCATGTGAAAGCTCAGAACCTCCAGAATTCACTCACTGAGCTGCATTAAAAGTGGCAACCCATGTCTACCTTGTGTCTGTGGACAAAGTTAGGTCATGTTTATGACATAAAGTCAAATTATTACATGTGGTTCTTTTAAATATTAAACTTAGCAGTTTGACATATCTGGCAGATCCATCAAACTGGCCATGCCTGCCCCCATGTGGTGGTCACTGGAGATGTGAGACGCAGGTTTGAGCCAAGGCAAAAGGTCCCTTGTCTGTGCTGATGGCTGTATTAAGTTAATATGAAAAAAGACTAAATGAATTTTGTAAATATGTATTGGCAAGAGTTGCAATGCAATGAATGCAATTTAAATGCCAGAATCATCAAAACTACTCTACTACTATTACTTCAAAGTACTACTGGTGAAGATGAATGAACTTTAACCCCTGAAAGAGCACTTCACATATTACCACTTCCTCTTTTCAGCCTTAAGTGAATTAGTTTGTTTTCTGATCATCTATGCAGGACCAGGCTCCACCTCGTTAACCCATTCAGCGCTGGCACCAAACATGCTAATGCTAATAATGATCTAATGAGTCCATGTTACAGCGCGGTGGGGATGTCATTAATTAGGCTGCGTTGGCGTGGACTGGCCTCTCGCTGACATGGAGGAGGTGGGTTTACAGGTAGTGTCAACAATGAGACTGCTCCTGCGCAATATGGAAAACTGGAACGAATGAAAGAGACATTTGGGTTAAGGATTTAACATTAAAGCTTGTGTATTAGCAGTTGATTTGAAATCGCAGTTTGAGCATCTTGGTTAGGATGATGACATATACAAGCTGCTAACATGTAGTTCCCTTTAGACCATACATGCATGAGATTCTTGGATTTGTTTATTAGCTCAGATTTCAGTCTTCTCTCAAATGTTCATGCTCCTGAATCTTTATTTTTAAACCCTAAATTATAAAATCAAACCACAATTGAAAAAATTTGAAAATATTACAATATTTGTCCATAACTACCCGGACCCAATACTTTACACTGCACATTTAGATACTTAAAATGGAGGGTATATGAACTGATTTCCCCCTGTGCTGCGAAAGCCTGTTTTTTGCCAGTTTCAAAGTTGTACTCATGACACGTATCCATAATTTAAGTAAAAGAATGAAGACATCACAATATCTGGCACAAGTGTTGTTCTTAAAAGCACTGTTGAACTGCCTCCAGACGCGAGGATCCAACTTTTATAGTGAGACCTTTTCTCGCCAAAAGGCCATTTATGCCCATACTCTCTCTTACCCCACTGTCGTAAAAACAGAAACAGAAAACAGAACTTGTTTATTTTAAGCAGTTTGCAGTGGTCCAAAGTTATTCCTCACTTACCTTATGCATTCAGAGCATTCTAATTATTCACCGCAATGAATTTGTAAGTGCTAAGAGTTTGCTGTCACGGTAAAGCTAACAACAGTTAGCAAGCTATAATACAATAAACCACTTTATAATTAGACAGTACACAACAGACTTATTTTGACCTCAAGAGCTGCTTATACAATATATTTGTTCTGGGGCAAGACCATAGACTGTATAAAGAAGTGGACTATGAGAGTGTGACATCACCCATAGCGTTCGGCTCCAGTCAAATGAAGCTCATCGAGGCTAGAGCAGTTATAGGGTGAATTTGGAGCTGAGTTACATATTTGGAATTCTGACCGCGCGTATCATAGCAACCAAAGAGCCAATCTGGAGTGAAGCTGTTGAAGATAGCTTCACTCCCGCCTGCACCGCTGGTTTACCAGGGATCAAACCTGTTGCTAACTCTAGCGGGAGTGATCTCATGGAAAAGGTGCCTGATTGGTCTGTTATTAATGTTCATATCTTGATTTACGGACAAAAGAGCAAAATAAAAACACAAGGATCATGTAGAGCGGGTTAATACAGACATTTTGCTATTTTGAAAATGGCGGCTAGCAGGTTAGCTATGTCCATTTATATATACAGTCTATGGGTAAAGCACATTTGGCTGAAATGCATGGAAAAAATCTGGTACAGACTTTAAATATGACTATTTTGGAGAATTTCTCCCATATCAAGAGAATGTCAAAAAATATTAATTCATGGAAGTGATACAAATTGTTTTTTTTGGTTTTTTTAAGTATTTATTATTAAAGGTGCACCATGTCACTTTTCTGGTGGTGGGTCCGCCCCTTTGTGTCTCCACAGAGTTGTAATTATTTTGCCTAGAATGTTCCACAGTATGGAATTAAATATGTATTTCTTCACTATGGTGGTATGTGGTGCCACCTGCTTGTTAGAGGTAGATAAGTTGAATGCCATAATGTGGAACATTTCTGACAAAGAATTGACATCTCCATAGAGTCAAGCAGGGTGGAGGGTACACCACCCTCCACTAGAAAAGTTAAGTGCACGTTTAAGTTTATTTTAGTCATGGTCTTGTTTTATTGGTGGTTTTCACATATATGTGATGATGTCATACTCCCAGATGAGGGTCAAGAGCCAAACGTTCCTATTTATTACACTGTACTTACCATGAATATTGAAAAGGTAAATTCACAAATGAACCTGTCGATTTTGATTAGTGACTAGAGTCTAGACCCTAGAACTTGCTGTTTTACCACAAAAAAAATGAATTTGAACAATTTTAGCTGCCCCATGTGTACTCAGTATTATTAGCCTACAGAATGTCGTGATCTGAAACCCAGCCAAAAATACTGTTATCTTACTATTCTTACTCGCTTAACTTCATATTTCATATTTTGACAGCTGTGTTCTCACTGTTCCATCATCAGCCGATCAGAGCGGCTTGTCAGATGAAAACAGATGTATGTGCTGGTAATGGTGTAGTTGATGAAGGCGTATTAACCTAACGACAGGGTGAGCTGCTCTGTGATTGGACGTCTCCTCTCCCATTAGGCTGACTGATGAGGGCACAGGCTAATTACTGCAGAGGAGATCAGTACATTCATTACACACAGCCATACAGTGGGCTTTCCTTGTGGAGCCTGGGTGTTCAAGTGACCACTATGGGCTGTAGAGCTGTCACAATGCTAACATTTCAAACTCAATTTCGATATATATACTAGTCTGTGTGTCTTATACTTGTTCGGATACAGCTTAAGATCAATCTAAAGATGTTCAGGAAAGGCTCATTTCTGTCCTGTGAATGGGACTTTTTTAGTATTGATACCTGCTCAAATGAGTATCTAGTTTCGATGCTAGTTTTAGTATCGATTAGTAACTGATTTTCGATGCTCTTGACAACCCTACCATGTTGAATGACAGCAGGAAAAAATGTACTGGTTTGTCTTCAGAATTACTTTCACAATATTAGGGTCCCGGGTTCGATTCCTGTACAGGTGGTATCTCTCTAAGCTAAAGAGGGGACATTACACTTCTATGGGGTATTATCTGTACTGACTTTTAACACATAACACATTTAGATCACCGTGTTACCTTTTATTATTAACATCAACGACCCATAATGATGTTAGCTAGTGAACAAGGGCAGGGCAGTTTTACTCTTACACTCCACCAATAATAGAGAATAGAAGTAGTAGTGACAGTAAATAGGAGCAGTAGTTGTAGTAGATAGTAGGCGCAATAGACGTGGTAATGTTTAGTAGCAGCAATAGCCGTGAAAGGAGGAAGTAGTAGTACTGATAGTAGATAGAGTGATAGTGGGTAGTAGCAGTAGTAGTGATAATAGATAATAGACTGTAGTAGTAGCTGTGATAGTAAATAGCAATGATAGTAGATAGTAGCAGTAGTAGTAATTATCGTAGACAGTAGCAGCAGTAATAGTAGCAGCAGTCTCATATGAAAGACCAGCTTGTCTTCATGTGAGCAAATGGTAAACATGTATTATTTCTATTTCCCGTGATGTCCAGAATACCAGCGTGTGCGTGTCTCATCAGATTTTCGCACAATGGCGTCTTTGTGTGGACAGTGGCCGCGGCACAGATTTGGCGTCTCGGTGCAAACAAAGCCTGTAGTTTGGTGGTGTTGTGCTCCGTCTGTCTGGGAAAAGCACAGATGCACGTTCAGTCCGCGGTCTTATGGTGTTAACCCATCAGCTGTGTCCAAACGCCCGGGACTGTTCCATTCTGGCTCACGCTCTCGGCTGTGTCCAAACGCCCGGGATACTGGCTCCGTGTGTGATGTAGAACTGATAAGCCAGTGTAGCTCCTGTCCTCTCCTCATAACGCTCGATTTTTTTATATTGTCATTTACCTGATTCACAACCCAACTTACCTACAGATGGGTTGGAGTGTGAATGTGGATGCTTCTGAACAAAGTGCGTGGGGGTATTAATTGCTAACACATTACATATTTTGATCACCCTGTTACCTTTTATTGTTTTGAAAATGCTATATTCGCCGTAAATACAACATACTCCCCCTTCAGAGTATTATCACAACACAATTGTCGTGTATCCCACTAATGAAACCACTGCACATCGCATCAGGTTTGTGAAGTTGTAGTGTATTGTTTTGTATCATCCTTTTGTGCTGTATATTTATGGAGAATTGTCGTGTGGGAGCGTGGGTGACGTGGGCTTGTGGGCGGAGCATTGGACAGAAGCTGTATTTTGACACAGCAGGACAGCATCAGTTACCTCAAGATCATACACATCACACACAGGAAGACACTTTGGATTGTAACATTAAAGGCTGGGGGTAAATGAAGAGACAGACTTTTCACTATTTCTGTAAACCTTCACTTTTCAGGTGGGGCCTCTGTTTCTCTCTCTCTCCTCTCTTTTCCTCCTCTCTCTCTGCTCTCCCTCCTTTTCCGCCCCTCTCTCCCTCTCTCTATGTCCACTCACTAGAGGACAGTCCTGACACAGTTCCTAATTAGCCTGTGTAGCGTAGCGAGCGTTGGGCAGGTTGGAGAAGGTTAGCCTGTCTGCACTAACGCTAACGACCGGTGCGGCTGATCACATGTGACGTGTTAGACCAGGGTGATGCAAACCTCTGCTAATGAAGACTCTCTCTCTCTCTCTCTCTGTCTGTGGCTCACTCACTCTCTCCCCTCTCCACCCTCTTCCCTCTCTCCTCTCTCCCTCCTTTCTCCCCTCTCTGTTCTCTCTCCTCTCTCTCTTTCTCTCTTCTATCTTTCTCTTCTCTCTCTCCTCTCTCTTTTTCTCTCTCCCGTCTTTCTCTCTTCCCTCTCCTCTCTCTCTTTTTCTCTCTTCTTTTTCTCTCTTCTCTCTCCTCTCTCTCTCCTCTTTCTCTCTTCTCTCTCCTCTCTCTCTTTCTCTCTTCTATCTTTCTCTTCTCTCTCTCCTCTCTCTTTTTCTCTCTCCCGTCTTTCTCTCTTCCCTCTCCTCTCTCTCTTTTTCTCTCTTCTTTTTCTCTCTTCTCTCTCCTCTCTCTCTCCTCTTTCTCTCTTCTCTCACCTCTCTCTCTTTTCTCTCCCATCTTTCTCTCTTCTCTCTCCTCTCTCTTTCTTTTTCTCTCTCCTTTCTCTCCCCTCTCTCTCCTCTTTCCCACTCCTCTTTCTCTCCTCTCTCTCCTCTCTCTCTTTCTCTCTCCTCTCTCTCTCCTCTTTCTCTCTTCTCTCTCCTCTCTCTCTCCTTTCTCTCTCCCCTCTCTCTCCTCTTTCTCTTCCCTCTCCCTCTCTTGTCTCTTTCTCTATCTCTTTATCTCTATCTTTTCCTGGTGCATTTTCTAGTCTTCCAGCCAAGTAACACTCTTCATAACCAGTAGCAAGTTTTCCAATACAGTCCCTTAAAAACATGTTTTGAGATGACCACATGCAGTATATAGAAAAAGGAAGAAGGAGGAAGTGAGTTTGCATAGGGCCAATGGGAGCCCAGCCCGGAAATATAGCATAAAAAATAAAACATGTCAGGATATGCAAAAAATAATATCACTGTCCTGCCCTAAACTTTGTGAGGTGAGGACAAAGGCACCTCCGATAGACAGCTGCAGATCACGCTAGCGAGCAGATTTTTTTTTTTTCATTTATACCAAAATGACTACGTGACCCTGCCCAATCCTGCACGTATCATCGATTAAGAAATTAAAATTGGAGGATGAAGTAAGTACAGAGCAGTGGGCGTGTATCGCTGGCAGTGAAAACAGGGATGATCTTAAAAATAAAACATATATAACATTAAACACTCTGAAAAGTTGGTTTTGCAGAATAGGTCTGTTAAGTGTATCCACACCTAGGCACCTATTTATGGATATATTCAGAGTAACACTATTCAAACACAGACACATAGACACGACAAAGACAGATAAGAAACCTCCTTGTACTTCATAAGGCCTGTAGATTGTAGCATTTGTCTGGGCCTTACACAGAGGAAGTGCAGAGCCAATGCATAAAACGTGACAGCTGGCATTTCTGCTCCAAACAATCTCCACAAGACACTTTGAGATGCTCATTAATATTCATCATTTCTAACACTGCGTTTGGACCAGTCTGACCAAACTCCAGATCTCAAAAAGCAACTCATACACCGTTTATACAGTGAGGACAGGACCAGAGCTCAAACAGGGGACACTTAAAGGGCCCATGTCACACTATTTTCTGATATCTGTTTTAATGTTGTTTCCTCGTCACAAACAGACCTGGAGTTGTGCTTTGAAAACACTCTGTTCCACCTTGTGATGTCATGTGGGAATACAGGAAGTGCTCCACTGTGTTTTTAAACTCCACACACCTTCACTAGAATCATTTGGATACCTTCAGCCCTGGAATTACCGATCTCTACTGAAAGGCAGCTGTTAACTGGAGAACTACCACTGCATGACATCACAAGGTGGAACAGAGCATTTTGAGCTTTGGAGATGTAGACAGACTAATAATAAAGGATTACTCATATATGTGTGAATGAAACAAAACACAATTCCAAAAGAGAGGAAGGAGAGGAGAGACAGAGGAAGCTAGCGGAGGAGAGACAGAGAGGAGAGAGAAGAGAGGAGGTAAAGGAGAGGGGATAGAGCGAGGGTGGGGAGGGAGAGGTGAGAGAGAAGAATAAGAAGGAGAGAGTGGAGAGAGGGGAAAGAGGAGAGAGGGTGGAGAGAGAGAGAAAGGGAAGAAAAAGTGACAGACACAGGGAGGTGAGAGAGTGGGAGAGAGAAGCGAGAGAGAGAGAGGGCAGAAAGAGTAAAGAGAGGGGAAACCAGAATGGAGGAGAAGAGAGAGGGAAGCATGAGAGAAAGCTGGAAAAGACAGGATAGAGGAGAGATAGAAAGACCAAGGGGAGATACACTGCAAAATCTATATCATAAGATAAAACAGTTTTAAAACAAAATATTATATAATAAT
>JACM01037791.1:0-14281 GCA_000787095.1 Periophthalmodon schlosseri
TGTAGTTATTATAAAGTGTTACCTTTAAGTTTATTGTAACGTTAAGTTGACTGCCATGAATGAAAGTCTGAACAGAACAACCAAGATAACCAAAAAAAACACAACAAAATAAATGGTTGATTGATTATTCAGGTCACAATATAATCGTAAGAACTAAAAAATATTGTGAGAATTTTAGAAGCAAAAATAAGTAATTTGTTTCAACTCAATATCTGTGTAATCCCTCGGTCATCCAGGTATGATCCATAATAAAAGAAAAATTAAACTCTGTCAACTGTACAAAACTACCTACATGTAAAGTTCTTATAATGTAGGCTGCTGTTTATGTCACATTAACTTTACTTAAATTTGATTTCATAGCTGGTTTGATTTCAGCTGGCCACATATTGTGATCAATTTTTTTAAATGAAAGCAAATTCATTGTTGGTGAATCATCACAATAATCAAACACTAAACCCTGATACAGCAACATCCCTCCAAACCAACAATCAGGCAAAATATGACCAGCTGGCAGTCCTGTGTGCAATCCTCATTCACTCTTGTTCACTGTGATACTGTGTTGACTGCCATTGTTTATTAACAGATTAAACATTTTGTTTTGTTTGATTAAACCACATGTTGCCTGTTAACACTTGATCTATTTATACATTCCCTGGTTTCTATGAACAACTTCTGATATCGACAATTGTGTTTGACGATTGTGAACACCCAACAAGAGACACAGTTTGGGAAATTTTAGCTTTTATCAAACTTACTTTAAGCAATAAGTTAGCCAAGTCAACTTGCATAATAGTCCTATCCAGTGCCACAAAGAAAATTAGTGTTGACCTCCTTCACCAATCAGACATCACAACAGCAGTCAATCATTACATAATGCGTTGTGTTGGAGATGCTGTGAACATATGTATTCTAGAGCAGCTTAACGTAATTATGCATTGAATTGCGTGTGGTTAGGCATCAGATGAGGTAAACCTGAATGGTTATGTTCATAGAGGGTACATACCGTGCTTGTGCATTTCAGCTTGTATTAGAAAGGGGCAAAACCAAAAACATGAAAATATAGCATTTCAGGTGAGTGTACTATGAGCCGTGAAACTAAATGCAATGCCAAAGGGCTCTCTGGACTTGTGCAGTGTGCTGTAAAAATACTCTCAGAGAGGTGAAACCCATTATCCACTAACTAGCACCAAAAAAGGCTCTCACTTTGCCGATGTTGCTTACTATTTTCACAAGCAGATGACACCCCTGTGCCCATCTAGTCTGCACCATTGTCAAACTGAATATACTTGCTTGCTCAATCTAAGGCTGTGATAATTCTCTCTATACACAGTTAGAAAATAGCTATAGGAAAAAAATATGTAAATGCAAAATGCTTGGACATGGTTTCTTTCAATGCAATCTGTGGATGTATGATTACTGCCGTGGACATTTTATTTTTGTGAAGCACATGTTGCACTTTGCAGAGCTGGGAAATAAAGTAAAGCCTAGTATAGCGATGATTTCTGCTGTTCCTCAATGTTTACCATTCACACTTTATTCATTATTATATGGATTTATATTTCTGGTGTACATTTTTCTCAAAGCTTTTGACTGTAGGCTAATGATTCACTGTCTAACTATGTAACTTTCCCACCTGCTTGTCTCCATGAAAAGGTTATTGCTTTACCTAGAATTTTCACTGCAGTACATGTATTTAGCACCATGAAGACAAGCAGCTGACAACACTATAGGACAACTTACGGGTCAGATGTGTGTAGGGGCAAGCACACTCACAATAAGAATGCACATTTGGAAAGGTATTTTGGAGCAATAAAAACACATGTAACTGAATAAATGCGGATATGTTTAATGCCATTCTGTGGAACATTTCAGGCTAAACAGGGGCATCAGCATCTCCATGTATAACATGCACATGTATGTACAAGCAGGTGGTGGAGGTGGACCTCCCATGACAAAGTTACATAGTGCACCTTGAAAAAAATAGGTTGGCCTAGGCATATTTCAATATCAATCTGAAGAGGTAACTCACAATTAGACAAAATTAGGCTATTCCAGCTGGGCTCACTCCCTTTGTTAACACAAGCTGTTTGTCATTCAATCCAGATTGTCACAGCCAAATTATGAGATGCAAGATCATGCTCTCTGGGGTAAATTTTGGATAGTCCTAATTATCACATTGCTTCTAGCATTGTAGTGTGACATTTCAGTGATGATGAAAATCTTTTATTTTCTCCCCGTTTAAAAAGAGGTGCTTTTTTGTCCTGTTGACTGCAAATGGAACACGTCTTCATCTCAGTCAAACTCGTGCCAAATCCAGCCCACATAGAAATAAGCACATAAAAATAAGACGTGTAATTTTAGGATTTTTGCAATTTTTTAAACTTTCATAGTATGCAACAAGATTGATTCCCCCAACACTGAAGTTTTAGGCAACGCTTCAAATAGGCTAATTAAGAAAGGTATGCATAAAATTGTCATAATTTTACCCTTTACTTACAGTTAGTGGAAGAATCAAAATGATGAGGGTACATGTGGTCCGGAGAAGGAGCATGTTGCGGTTCTGTGAGGGTTTTTTTCCGCCAGACTGAAGCGTGAATGAATCCACTGCGCGTTCTGAGCTCTGAGCACTACACTGTCGGGCTGGTTCCGTTTACTGAGCATCCCACTGGAGAATTTCAGGAATACAAAACAAGAATATCCTGATTGGAGGAGGTTTTCAATTGAAGTAGACCATTTAAAGAGAAGGAATGAAGGCGATCAGCTCAAGTAGCCTAACACTGTTAAAACGAGACAAGAATTAAAAACCACACTAAAAATCACTGAAGTCTCTCAGGTTCAGCGCATGCACCGCACCGTGTCGCCCCAACTTCACAAATGCGCCACTGAAGAAAAACATCTGCATTCACAAAAACAGCAGCATTTCTCTCTTTATTTAAAAGCAAAGAAACAGACACATGGTTGGAACACTCTGATCAAAAAAGTTGAAAGACAATCTAAATATGTTATTATTATTATTATTTTTTTACAAAGCAATGAAATGTTCAAGTGTAAATTCAGCGTTTTATAGGTATACGCCCTTCATTAGTGTAGCTGGATAGAGTCTTATTGCTGTGCAAGAATGCTTCAGAAAACTTTTTTTTTTTACTTACTCTAAAATCCATACCCTTATATATGTGTTCAAATGCCTATATAGATTAGTTAATAACTGCAATAGTACACCCAAACAGGTGTGTCTGTCCATTAATTATGCAAGAATACACAAAATACAACTCACTGGTGATTACATTAAAGGCACTTTAAAGAGAATGAGCCCATGTACACACGTTCTCTGAACTTAGGAAGTGATAGTACTGTGTAACAGCACACTGGGACTGAAAGTGCATTTACTTAAACAGGCTTCTAATTACTGTTCTAATAAATAAGAATTATGCAAAAAAAAAAAAAAAAAAAAAGTGTCATTGAAAAATTAAACCACTTTTTAAAAAAATCAAATTTTGAACTGACCACTATTTCACAGGGTAAACTAGTGAAATAACACCACCTGTCTTACATGTGAGGAAAACACGAAGAACATGCAATTACTACTTACAACCTAAGTATTTTCAGTTTGTTGATGACTACAAATAAAATAAGCTCCAAACACCCCCAATTAAAAATGTTTAAAGCAAAGGGATCATAACATAAAACAGAACAAATGATTAAAATCAAATCAGTTTTAAGATATTGCTGATAAAAAAGTCTTCTCCTGAGATTTCCCATAAAGTGTATAATGCACTGAGTGGGGACATGTCTTATAGCTTCAGGGAAAGTCACTTCCATCATAGACTATGGGCTGCTCCATGGTCAGATGGTAGAAAACCTTTTTAGAAATAAACCTGTGGGGGATATTTTTGATTAGTGGAATCATAAAACAGCCAGGTCATCAATAAATAATACAGTTGCTGAAATCCAGTACCGAGAAAAAGAGTTGTCAAAGATGAGGGTGTAGAGGCCAGGGTGTCGCACTTTCAGTTGTCCCTGAACAGTTTCTTTATGCGAATTACAGCGAGTGAGAGGAATCAGGACCTGAGAGCAGAACAGAAACACCAATGTGAAGTGAAACATACTGATGTTATAAAAAGGTTGTCATTTAGCATGTCAGGATGTGTTGGTACTGTAGCATCCCTGGTTTAAAAGATGGTCTCTCAAACTGATGGTGCGAAACTTTTACTGAACACGTTAACAAGAAATCAAATAACATAGATAGTTCTTACAATGAGTGACATTTACACTTTTACCTTTTATTGACCTTACATGAACTGCTAATACCTTAACACAAATAATACACCTTATTTATTACCTTTTGACAGTCTCTACATGAGTGCTATATAATTGTTATATACAGTGAGGCAAAAAAGTATTTAAGTAGTAAGTATTGCAAGGTAAATTGTGCGCCTTTTCCATGATAACAACTTTCGAGTTTCTTGTCGGAGTGTGCCATTTCTGCCTTGTTGCGATACTAGCAAGATATGTGCATGTCCTCTCTGATGAACTTACCTGGAAAGGGCACTTAGAATTTCCACTGTGAGAGGTGAAAGTTGATGAAAGTGATGCTGTTGAGCGAAACATTTTTCAAATTGTCCTTATTTGTCTTTCCCATATGCCTCCTGTATGGCTTGAATGTGTAGTGTGCATAATGAAATCACACTGTTTCTCAAGATGTAGCCAGAGTCTACTTGTTCCTGCAGTTCAATTTTAGCTCCAATAAAGTTGGTTCCTTGATCGCACCTTATTTCTCTTACTGGTCCTCTTATTGCTATGAAACAGTTGAGTCCATTTATAAAGGCATCAGTGGCCATTTTTGCGAACTTCTGCAGCAAAGGCATGTATATTATTATTAACTGTTTAGTGACTTAATGATTCTTTGGGACTATGACTTGGTGTTTCAATGTAGTTGAGAAAGATGCATTTTTCACCTTAAGGAGTCCATCGTTATCAAGAAAAGCATTAATCTGATACAGTTTGCTTTTGCGAGGAAGTGCCTTACCACTTCTGAGCATGTTTATCTCTTCTGCATAGAAATGAGCTTGTAGGTCCTTCAGAATAACACTTTGGGCTTTCTCCCTTTCTTGTACTGTACAGTGGCTTGTTGTCTTGTCTTTCTTTGACAAGCAAATGAATCGAGCTATGGCTTGGTCAGCTTGTCTAGTAAGCCTGAGTCTCCAGTTTTGAGAGTGTTCAGTGCTTATACCTTTTTGAGCTCTGGATCTCTGAGGGGAATGTCCATTTTAACATTTGCAGCTGGAAGCATTTCTTCATCCCATAGAAACTGTGCCCTTTTAAACCAGTCTGTAAACCAGTCTTGGAAACTCTGGGTTTTGATCTGAAGGGACATATCTCCACTGCTAGGAAGGAGTGAATAGGTGTGACTATGGCATGCTTCGTTACTGATGTAGCCTTACACTACTTTAGAGTCTGTCCAGAAATACTCCTCTACTGTTGACAATCCAACCTCAACATGTTACTTACAGTAACGGAGGTAACAGCAGCTGTTAGTTTGAGTCTTGGTATTGTTGTGGCCTTAATAGAAGCAACTCTGGTCTTTGCTGTAACTAAAGCACAATGTACATCACAGTCTTTGTTTACATGCCTCAAATAGGAACATTGACCATAACCATAGGAGCTTTGGGAACATAACAGTGGTATTATGATTTTCTCTAAGTTTACTTTTCTAGCTGTCCCACACTGGCCTTAGTTCAGAGGGAAGGGGATCATCCCAACCCTTGCCTTGTTTACATGTGTCTTGGAGCATTCTTTTACCTGGGTCATAAAGAGATGCAACAGATGCCACACCTTGTGGCAGGTTGGTCATTGGGGCATAGTGTCTGAACCTCCGTTTCCAGCTCAATGGCTTCCTTGATACTTGCAGTGCTTGGTACGCTGTCGTATTGCGCCTTTGTCCACATAGAAATCCTTCATAATGAACTGTGAAGCAAAGGGAAACAGAGTCTCTTCTCTTTAGCGAGATGCTGTTCAGGTTGCTGTTTTTCCACCATAGACATCTTAAATAGTCACCTTTATGCACGTGAAATTGGTGGAACATTTTCTCAATGTCACATAGCAATGCAACTCAATGTCTTCTGAATCTGAACAGAACCCTGTTTAGATTGTTTAACAAGTCCGGGCGTGTGTTCATTCCTTTGTACATGGCTGAGACATCAATTACAACTCTTGGGGTTGATAAATCCTATAGTGGAGAATGTACCACTTTTCTCCTTCTTTGGCCTCACTATGCGGTTCCATCTGCGTCACTATATTCTATCACCGCACTCATGATCTTGACGTATTGTTCTATCTGTTCTACTTTGAGTTTTTTGAAAAGACAATAGTCGTCCTGTGACACTGACCTGTCATCCTTAGAATCACCCTTGAAGTCAGACTTGACAATCTTGAGAGTGTCCGCCGGAGTCAATTCAATTCAATTTATTTTTGTAAAGCCCAAAATCACAACAGCAGTTGTCTCTTAGGGCTGAACATGATAATTGATTTAACCAACAGAAAGTTAGAAAATCAACAATGAAACAGAAACAGACCAGCAAATTAATCAACAGAAAACAAGCAAATGGATAAGTGTCCGAGAACATCCCCTGTCCTTAGACCCTCCTTCTTGGCAAGGAAAAACTCAAAAACAGCATAGCTGCTCCTAAGGCAGCTATGCTGTTTTTAGCTTAACAAAATCTGTAGGTTTTATTTCTGCTCCTAACTGGCCTGGCCATAAGCCAATTCAAAGAGAGTCACTCTTAGACAGTGACTCTGTGACATACTGTGGAGCTGCTTAAAGTGTCACAACTCAGATACTGTAGGGTTTACGGTATTCCAGCCCAATGCTGTGCAAACAGACTGTATGAAGAAGTGGACTGAAGTAGTGTGTAGTGTTCAAATGAAGCTCATTGAGGCTAGCGGTTACAAGAATTTGGAGCCGAGTTCTGACCACGAGTGTCATAGCAACCAAAGAGCCAATCCGGAGCCAGGTTGTTGTTGAAGGTAACGCCCTTTCCACCGCTGGTTTAGCAGGGGGTGGGCGCTTAGCAACGCTTAGTAACTTTTCTTTTTCTTTCTTCTCCTTCTTCCAGATAATAACGTTGCTACGTCACTGGAGTGTAGTCTCTTGGTTGATACAGTGCATCAAATGCCAAAAGTTCAGCTTTTCAACTGTAGTGTCAAGATTGTCTAGATGCGCGTCCACCACAGACTGTATGTAAACTCGACGCCCTGACGCCGCAGTCTGAACGCAGCATCAGACAGCGGCTCAAGGCCAAGCCCCAGGGCCTAAACATTATACATTATAATGTTTATGCGTCCAGTGCACTTCTGAACCATGTTCTAAACCTGCCTTATTCATGACAGTTCGGCTTGTTCACATTGCTTACATGCTCGTTCATGTCGTACCACGTGATCATCATCATTTCAACTTAGCTAGCGTGAACATAGAACATAGCCGAAGCTAACAATTAAAAAGCATTTAAAAAAAAAACAAAAAACAGACGGATTTTGAGGTGAGAAAAGTGCCCTGTTAGCCGAGCAGTTTGTGATTACATTGTGCTCTATGGGAAAAATCTTTTCGTTGTAGTACCAATGAGTGGTCACTAATCCAACTCGAGACAGCTCTAAGTTAGCAGTTATTTTAATAGATCCATTGTCAGGATGCGCCTCTTAGGTGCTAGATTCGTGCCGCTCTGACACTTGAAAACGCGCCACAGAAACACAGGATGGTCTAGACGCAATAGACCTTGCATGTAAACTTAACAGCCCTGAAGCCACAGTCTGAACGCAACATTAGAGCCAGTCAATTAACAGACCAACTTCACATTCTAATTGTGATGGAATCTCATTTACTATAAACTTGAGATGGTTCCATTGCCTTGCTGTTTCACTGGTAGAAATGAGTGCACGATTCACTGGGATACAGTCTTAAGTGTAAGCAGGAGGGAGTTCGAACACTTCAGAGGAGTTGTAGCCTCTTACCATGAGAACTGAGACAAGTTTACTTGGCATTACAGTGTCTTTACCAGGCAACATGGACTTTAACCTTACAGGGGTGGACTTGGCCTTGACACTGTTAGACACTGTCAATTAAACACTTTGGGTGTCCAAAAGTGCACAGAAGAGCTGCTCTGTACCTGGATGGTGCTCTGAGGAAACCCAAACTGGTACAATCATTGAAGTGTTTACACATCGTTCATTAGTTTCTGTGTTGAGAGACAGGCGAGCTACATAATTGCTATGTATTTTAATAAACCCTTTTTTTTTGGTAAGGGGGAACTCCTTGGATTTAGGTTTTTAGGTGGAGGGCTCAAAACCTAAAACCCTATTCTACATGTAAACTTTGCAGTCTCCATGGAAACAAGCTGGCAACTCCTCCAAAAGTTTTTCTGGCAATAAAAAACTGAATGCCTTGAGTTATTGTTTTCAGCTTAGTTTTGCATTGCTGAGGAGAACAGGCTTAAAAAACAGAGGAGCACTTCTAGACTATCACCCAAAGATGAGCCTTTTAAAAATAATAACACGTGTAATGAGTTTTACAGGCTTGACAAAGCCTCTCAAAGCTCTACACTGTAGTCATTATTCATTCACTCCACAATCTGTGGTGAGCTATTATTGTAGCCACACCTGCCCAGGAGTAGAATGATAGAAGCAAGGCTGCCAATGTACACAGTTAGCCCTGCCGATCATGGGCAAGGGTGAATTGTTTTGCCTAAGGGCACACTTAGTAGTAACAGAACTTGGTTTGTGGACAATGCTCTAACCTATGAGCCGCATCCACAAGGTGTGGTCACAAGAGGCAGATACGTATAATTATTAGGAATGATACAGAAGAAACTCCAGTTATGTTTTTGATAAAGACTCAGCACAACAGAGACAACATTATGTTTAAAATAAACAAAGATTTACACTTCAAAGCTTGTGCATGTCAGTACCTTTGATTGTTCTACGGGAGCATCAGTAGATTCTCGGTGGACCACACTAAAGGAAATGCTTTTTGGCTCAGAGGAAAACATCCAGCTGATAGTGGGTCCACAGTCGCAGACAGTAACAGTTATCACACTATAGTTGCTTGATTTGATAAACAGTTCCCTAGAACCGCCGCCAAATTGGGAAATGTCTTCGATGCTGAATGGAATAGCCATCCTGTGATTTGAGCAAAAACAAGTTATTATTTATGTACTATAACAACTGAAAAGAGGGCAACAGGTCATCAGACATACGTGACTTCTCCAGATTTGAGGAGATTAATCTCTGAATCTTGAACAGTGGGAATATGTTCCTCTGCCTCCTCTGGGGTCACGTCACCTGTGCTTCTGTAATGTAGAAATTTCAATATAATAAACAGGTCATACTTACGTGTGTTGGAGATAAACTGTGTTATGATTATTGAAAACACACAGTTAATTATATAAGATGCATGATTCTGAATATTACTCAAAACTACTGATATACTTACATATTAACACAAAACTTTAGAGAACAAAACCAATGATGGAAAACATGTTGTCTTTTTCTTTAGAAAACTAGACTGACGTTCTTGACCTTTTTGGTGTATAGCAGCATGGAGAGGCCAGCTTTTTCATTTTATTGAACCAAGACAGTTTATCCTCAGAGCTTGAATTCTTAAACTCACATATTGAGCAGTCTAGGAGCCTGTTCTCCATCCAAGGAGCCTGCGGTGGTTTGAGATGCAGCATCACTGTCATATACTCTGTGCACTTCATCTTCAGTGATTATGTCAAAGGCTCCATCATCAGACTTGTTTGTAGGGTCTGAAATTGAGATACATGAATACATTTATAATCAAATGCCATTTGTCTTTTTAGAGAGAATATTTAAAGTTGTGTGGTTTGCAGCTCTCACCTGTACCTCTGGGGGTGGGTGACGGGGCTGCATCAGGACACGGCTGAGGTCCTGGTCCAGGCGGCGGAGCCTGGTTTTCTGAAGGACTCATTTCTGCCTCAGTGAACCTCTCCACCACAGAACTGTGTTGGTTATAACAGTCTTTACAACAGCGCTCCTTTTTCCCACTTTGTTTTGTCATTACAAAGTTGTTGCTGCAGTAATAACAGAAAATACGACCGCAAAGTCTACAGAAGGGTGTAACATTATTCAAAATTAGTATTAGTAATACATATTACATAGTGAAGAAAATATATAATAATATATGACCTGCAGTGATGTTTGCGTAGCCACCAGGTAAACTGTCCCTGGCAGCCGAGACAGTGAGTGGCCTCTTTATCCATGAGCCACCAGCGCTCTTCTGAACGCAGTTTCTGCTCAAATTCCAGAGCATCTGTCTTCTGCCACAGAGCATCTTTGTCCCTATCAACAACACTTTAATAAATGATTTATGATACACAGTGATGTTATGTCATGCCATAAACAATTCCTGTGTAGTACAGACCAAATTAAAATTTCAATAAGAAGTGTAGGCAATTGACTGCAAAAAAGAAAAGATGAGGATTGGATCGATGCAAGACTTACTGTAACTGATTTTGTTAAAACATTCAGTGCACACTCTTCTTGAAATAAGCAGCTCCAAACTCTATCTCGTATGGAGACATTTTTTTATGTATTATCAAGACCAACAAAACATTGATAGGTCTTGTAGACATTTAAAGATTGTGGGTTTATATTTTGAGCATTTATTTTTATATAATAAAAGAATAGAAAACCCATGGCATTTTGGGTTTTTAAACAAAGAGTAGTCATACCTAATTAGCTCAATAAGCCGCTCCTCCAGAGTGGTTTTAGTCCGGTTAAGGTCATCAATCTCAGCAGACATCTTCAATATCTGGGTTTGCTTGTCGACTTCGGCCGTCTCCAATTTGTGCTTTAATTCATCACACAGGGCTTGTGCAGCCAAATGGGCATCTTTAGCACTAATAGATGTAAATTATTATTATTATTATTACATTGTGAGGTTATATGCACACAGTAAATCAAAACAATCCTTATTGACAAAGATAAATTGGGCACTGGGGGCAGAGACAACAAACATATAAAATAAAATATATAACAGCTTACCTGCATGCTTCATGTCTAAGTTGCTGTATCTCAGTGTCATTGTCACGAATTGTGGTTTCTGTTTTGGTGATGTGAGCATCTTTCTCCCCAGTCAGCTGCAAATATTGCTCATTCAAAGCCTTCAAAGACATAATTATTTATAGCAATTGTCCAACACTCAGTTGATCCCATTACCATTATCCATTAAATAGTAAAAAGAAAAGCCAAACTCAACTAAATTTTTAAATGTAAAAAAATTAAAGATATTGCACAAGAGGCCTTTCTTAAATTATCCTCTTCAAATATCCTGGCTTAGGACTGGTAGAACATGTTTACCTTGTGACCTCCTATAGCTGATTTGCATGGTTTGTAAAACAAACTTGAATCCTACGCATTTGCTTCCATCATTTTAACTTCACTTTCTTTTTTACAATGACGGTGAAACTAACCTTTAGTTCTGAGACTTGTTTCTGTAAACTGGAGACACTCTTCTGCTCTTCCTGTAGCTGCATTTTCACCTTGTTGAGTTGTTCTGTTAAACTCTGTAATGAGTAAACAGCAGCTGTACTTCACAGAGATTACAGTGGGACAATAACTTTAGGCCACAGGTGAAGCATGTGTCTCACCTTTATTTGCACTTGATGATTCATGCTTTCTGAGCTCATTTGAAACTTCACAGCCTCCACCTCCTCCCGTCTGGAGTTTTTTAGACTCTGTACTTGGCTATTTGATTTCTCCAACTGGTCCTGTAGCTCCTTTATTTGTTTTGGCAGTTTCTTCATCTGTGTCAGCTCCTCTTTAAGGATTTTATTTTCTTCTCGCAGTTCATCCATGCATTCCCCAAAGTGTTCTACCTCTTTTTCAAACTCTTCTATCCTTACCTCATCTGCAGCCCATTGCTCCCTGGCTTCTTCCTTTTCAGCGCTCAGTTTGCATATCGTCATGCCCATCTCGGCCATCTCTGTGTTCACCCTGTGCAGTCCTTCCCGTGTGTCACTATTTTCTAAAACTAATCGCTCATTTTCATCCTTTAGCATGGAAACCTCTTCACGTACAGCAGCTAGTGTGGAGGCCAACTCAGCACCGTTACACAATTCCTTGTCCTGTTCTTTGATCAATGCCTCCTCCTTCTTTTTGCACTCCATCAGCTCTGCAACATGCTTCTGGTTTAGCGCTTCAATTGTAGCCTTCAGTTTCTCAGTCAGTGTCCTCAGCTCGTCTCTCTGGGCCTCAGTCATCTCCAATTGTGCTTGGGACTTCAGTTTTTCCTCTTCACTCCTTTGCACCTGCACTCTTAGGTCCAGTATCTCCGCTTGCAGCCTGGATACTTCTTTCATACTTACATCCAACTGCTCTTCTACCAAATTAAGTTTACTAGTTACTTCCTGGTTTTGTTTGGCTTGGGCTGTGCTCTTCTCAAATTGTGATTTTTCAATAGCCTGTTTCTCAGAAGTGACACTTTCCATCATTTCTGTTTGTTTGGCTATAGTGGCCTCTGCATCAGCTTTTGCATTTTCAAGCTCCTTCTTATTTCTCTCTAATATTTTAACTTTTTTTACAAGTTCAC
The DNA here is from genome assembly GCA_000787095.1 of Periophthalmodon schlosseri. Classification (NCBI taxonomy): domain Eukaryota; kingdom Metazoa; phylum Chordata; class Actinopteri; order Gobiiformes; family Gobiidae; genus Periophthalmodon; species Periophthalmodon schlosseri. Next base: position 12,602 of record JACM01037791.1, read on the forward strand.
TGATTTCCTTCTTGTTGTCATTTAACTGTGATTCATTGGTTTGTAGTTGACTTTGCAAAGCCTGCTCCTTCTTATGAGAAGCTTCCAAGTTATTTTCTAAACCACTTATCTGCCCGTGCACATGCTTCAAATCAGCTTGCATGCGACTGAGCGCAGCTTTTACAGTTTTTTGTTCTTCTTTGAGTGCTTGGTTCTCCTGCTCCAAACATTTGACTGTGGACTCTGACATTTTGGCGGCCATATTTGCACGCTGTAGGTGTTCATCTAGCTCCTGGTTCTCCTCACATAACCGTTTTTCCTTCTCATCCACCGTCATCTTAGTGTCGTCCAGTTGGCCTCTGAGTTGTTTTTCTGAGGCTCTTAAACCAGCCAACTCAGCCTCAAGTTCAGCCTGGTGTCTTGTCATCTCCTTCGCCTGTTCTTCATTTTTTTTCATTGTAGCCTGTAGTTTCTCGTTAAACTCCATTAAATTTCCACACTGTACTTTATATTCCTCGTTCTTTGCAGCATGTTCCCTTATATTGATTTCCATGTTGGCAAGGTCAGTGGTAAGTTTTTCCTTGTCTGTGGTCAGGATTTGATTCTTGGTTTGTAACTCTTGTAGTGTATTAATGTTGGTAATTAACTCTTCACCTTTACTCTCAAGTTGCTCTTTGATATCACAATTTTCTTTTTCAAATTTCTCCCTCATCTTCTTCATCTCATTTTCTTGTTTTTCTATCATTTTTTGGAGGTCCAAAAGTCGCATCTGTAAATTACTTGTCTCCTTCTCTTTTAACATTAAGGCTCCCTGTAGGTTATCCATAGCACATCTTTGTTCTTTCAGTTGAACATCCAATTTTGCTTTAGACATAGCTACATCGTCTAGTTTTGTTTCACCGTCTTTTACTGTAATTGTTTTCAGCTTTAGCTCCTCTTCTAATCTTTCATTCAGTCTTTTCTTTTCCTCCATCTCAGCCAGAGCATCCATCTTCCCTTTTTCTGCTTCTTTTAACTTGTCAAGTAATTCATGTATCTTTTGTGCTGAGTCAAAGAAGCTTGCGGCCTGGTGTCCTTTTTCATTTAAAACCCCATCTAACTTGGCTAAAAGCTCTATGTTCTTGGATTCAGCTGCTGCTAGTTTCTCCTGAAGCTGGTGGTGTTCTGCCTCCCAGGCCTTTTCCACATTCCTGACAGCTTCAATTTCTCTGGACAGGGTCTCCTCTCTTCCTCGCACATTTTTGAGTTCGACTTGCTGGTTCTCCTGGGCAGTTAGGGATATGTCCAACTGTCTCTGGAGGTCCTCTACAACCCCTCTTAGTTCAACCTCTTGCTCGGCCATTTGCTGGACTTTGTTTAAGAGTTCTCGCATCTTCAGCTCAGACTGGTCAAGTTCAAGGCGGAGGTCATCAATGGTGCTGGCATCTTCACTGCACGGAGGTAGCGACTCATTGAGTTCATTGAGTAGACCATGACCAAAGTCAATGCTACAGGAGAAATCGCCTGGTTGCTACAAAAAAGAAATAGGTTAACATAGGTTTATAATAACTACCCCTTTAATACTCTTAATAAAGCATGAACAAAGACTTAATTCATTTTGAACAAATAGTTTATTAAGAATGATTCAGGTTTAATAACTACTTAATTAACACCTCAATTCCAAACCCTTACTGTGGGAGTCAAGTTTAATTCATATAATAA
>JACM01052562.1:0-13891 GCA_000787095.1 Periophthalmodon schlosseri
CTAAACCAGGACCAAAGGTGAGGGTAGAAACGTAGATTGGCCGGTAAATTGACATCTGCCTTTCGACTCCGCTCCTTCTGTACCACAAAAGTCCGGTGCTTGAGGGATGGAGCGTGATAATCTGACAAACTTTTAGAAAGAAAAACAAAAGGTTCTCATCTCCCAGTTTGTTTATTCCCAAATACAAAACTGTAAACATGGCTGATTTTATCTGAGGTCAGAGATGGTTGTGTTCACAGTCCTTGTATCTGCGGTTTGAGGAAAGGCTTGCGGCTGTAGAGCAGGATGTACGCGTGAGGAGACTGCACCAGGACGCCCTCTACTGGCCGCACCACAGAATCATCAAAACAGTGCCAGGTCTGAGTGACGGTGTTGTAGCACAGAGCTGTGTAGTGTCCCATGTGCAAGTGACCGATGTGGTTCTGGAGGGACAAACACACGGATTAAAGATGGTAATTTTATGCTGTAAAAGTATAATTTTACTTTTTATTGATTTATATGACAGAAGCCAACGCGAGAACTCATTTTAACAACGTCTAATGCCATACTGTGGAACATTGCTGTTATATGCTTATATTTTGAGGACTTTTCCCTATTTTCACCATGGAGATAGATAAGTTTAATGCCATACTGTGGAACATTGCTGTTATATGCTTATATTTTGAGGACTTTTCCCTATTTTCACCATGGAGATAGATAAGTTTAATGCCATACTGTGGAACATTGCAGGCAAAGCAATAACATCTCCATGTTTTTCCTATTTGAAAGATATATTATTTTGTTTTACATTGTTAATCAATCAAAAAAACAATCTTAATTTCTCATAATTCTGAAATAAATGGATAAATGGAGGTGAAAATAATAATAATAGAAACAGTTAAATTAGCATATTATGGTTTGGTTTCCCCCTTGACTCACCACGACGGCGTACAGCCTGTAGGAGGCGCCGTCTGAGCTGAACACAGAGCTGGACAGGAAGGGGCTCAGGTCCAGTGTCTCTGTAGAAAACTCCACATTCGTCCTGAGTTTGACCTGGCTCCTCCCTTTACAGCCGAACCTGCACAAGACAAAACACAGGCATTTAAAGCTGCACTGTGGAACTTTTCCAGCGACGGGTTATTAAAGTGCGTATGACAGGTTTTGGCGATTCTCTGTTTTTTATTTCATTTGGTGAGATAACGCCTGTTGTAAATATAAATGACTGATTACACTGAAGCCGTCTGCGAAGAAAAGGTGAAACATGTTGAAAATTACAGGAAACAGAGAGTTCTGTTTTGTCCCATATTGATGACATCACACGAGGGAGAATTCTGTCCAAACGTTCAGCACAATTTATACTTACAAAACACATCTGTCTGATACTTTAAACAGTATTTTAACAGAATAAAGGCGTTTTGTTTTCTTTTCAATCAGGAAGTAAAATTTGAAATCTAAAAAATTACCAAACTGGGAGAAAAAAATTAAATATATTTTATAATTTTAATAAAAAATCTATAATATAATGATCTTAACCGTGTTTTAGTAAAATGTGTAGTCTAACCTGTCAGATGAGTTTGCCTGTGTTACAAAGTTATAGGGGCCAATTTGGAGCCAAGTTCCATATTTGGAATTCCGACCGCGAGTATCATAGCAACCAAAGAGCCAATCCGGAGCGAAGCTGTGGAAGGTAACGCCCCTTCTCAAACCGCACCGCTGGTTTAGCAGGGAGCGGGCGCTTAGCAACGCTGTCAATCAAACCCGTTGCTAATGCTAGCGGGAGCGACCTCGAGGAAAGAAGGCGCCTGATTCGTCTGTTATTAATGTTCATATCTTGAGATCTGGACACAATAGCGAAATAAAAACACCAGGATCATGTAGAGCGGGTTAATACGAACATTTTAAGACCAAAATGACGAGTCTGACAGCAGCAGTTACAGAGAGAGGAAACGCAGTTTTTTAATGTAAAGTGAACTGGAGCCGGTAGCGCGGCCATGACATATACACAGTCTGTGATACACTCGTGCAGTAAAATGCTGACCTTACGTCTTGTGATATTGCCCTGTTATCGTCGTTACCGTTTGAGGTGGAGGATGAGGATGTCGGGGGGCTCGTCGAGGTACGTGACCACAGCCGTCTCTCTCCTCAGGCCGCACTCGGAGCACACGACCCCCCCGCTCAGGACGCTCTGCTGGAAGAACAACGACAGGCAGTCCTGCACACGACAAGGGGAGGGGGGCAAAGGCGCCTGTTACCCCGGAATTGGACCTTTTGCCTATTCATTTATCTTAGAGGGGGGCCCATGTGAGGCTTCTTCTCCCGGGCCCCCGAATTTCTGTCGACTGCCTCGGAGGTGGTTCTGAGAGTTTGGGGTTTAAAGTTTTGACCACTTACGCAGAACAAAGCAGCACGTTTTTTTTGCTCATATGAACCTAAAGAATCAGCGAACCCTGTGTACAAAAGGTATCAGTAATAAGAACGTACGAATAACTCGATTTCGACAAGAAGAACATCAGTCACAGCAGAGATAAACAATGTTATGGGACAGAGACTGGACTGAACCACCAACCGACTGTCGACCCCATGTATAAAGTTCCATATTGTGCCTTTCGCTGGTGTTTCATTTTGCGTCTCCTGTTGAGATTAGCACATTTCACTTTGTATGTTTTCTGTCGTATTTGCTTTTCTTTAATAAATCTAATATAATCCCAAATATAAGATTGACTTCAAGCTAAAATAGTCCGCTCCCATGGCCGCAGAGTGGTTGGCTGCTCTTGTGGTACCTGCGCCTGTGGTAAAAAACTGTAGTTGTGTCCTTAGGCGAGACACTGCACCCACACTGCCAAGTATGAAAGAGGTGAGTGTGTGAGTGTCGGTGGTGGTCGGAGGGGCAGATTGACTTCCGTCGGTGTGTCCCAGGGCAGCTGTGGCTACAATAGTAGTTACCACCACCGCGTGCGGAGCGAATGAATAATGCACGAAATCGTAAAGCGACTTTGAGCGTCTGGAAAAGCTCGGTATAAGAATAAGGCATCATTATTATTACTTGGCTGACACACTGATCAGTTTTTGAAATTCTTTAGTTTTTCAGCTCAGTTTTTAACATCGTATCTTAGGATTTTAACCAACCAAGAAGTGCAGCATGTGCAGATCAAGGGACACAAGTAAAAGACTGTTGTGTGGAAAGAGATGTTTGTTTTTCCTCCATCCATGGACACCGCGAAAGGAGCGAGCTACGTACCTCTGAGACGCTACAGACATCACCGACCGAAACAAGAGCTAATAGCTAAGGATCTCAGGGATGCTACAGCCTCAAATGTGGCGAAACCACCAATCTATCCATCTGTCGTCTCAGCCACATCCTTCGTCTGACCCGTTGTACCTGTATGGAGCAGGAGATGAGGTCAGTGGGGATGGGCAGGGACAGGATGGTAAAAGGCTGCGAGCTGTGAGCCTGGTGGTCACAGTGCAAACACAGAGTCACTCCACTGAGACGCCCCTCAAACAGCCGCGAGACCGCCGTACCGTCCGACCGCAGACCGCCCCTCTTCTGCTGACGGCGACAAACCTGAGGGCGGAAAAAAAAAAACGACCGGTAAAGAGACGCCACCGTGTGTGTTTTAAGCGAACCGGCTCGTACCTTCTTGAGATCGTCGTGCAGGGCGTTGATGCAGTACATGAGCAGCTCCTGGGCGTCCTGCTGTAGGTGGTTGTTAAACTGCGGGAGGACGGAGCAGAGCACAGTCCTGGCCTCTAGGGGGGCGCAGCGAGCCGCCCTGCCCAGCCACATCTGCTCCAAGAGACGCACGAACACCTCGGCCACGCGGCACTTGCACCTGCGGAGGGGAGCGTGTGAGCTCTATCTGCCTATCCGGAGTGACGAAAACGAGGGCTGTTACCATGGCGATTAACAATTTAAAGGTCCCATATCACACAAAATGGATTCTCGTGAGATTTAAGACATGTTAGAATGTTGTTACCTCATCAAAAACACACCTGGAGTTGTGTTTAGTTTATTACTCCTGGTTTATTACTCTCTCTACATTTTCAAAACTCAAAATACTCTGTTCCACCTTGTGATGTCATAAATTCTAGGTTTGAAATCATCCAAATGATTCTAGTGAAGGTGTGTGGAGTTTAAAAACACAGAGGAACACTTCCTGATAAACAGATGACCTCATTAACATAAAACTGTATTATTTTGGGTCTGACCTGCTAATGTCTTTCCTGGTGTCCGGCTGCAGCAGATACTCCACTAGGGGCACTGTGGAGCAGAGACACTGGAACACTGCGTTGAGGTAACAGGAGTTTCCGGAGTTGTCCAGGCCGCAGACTCCGGGCTGGTTTTTCATCGGCTTCTCGTTCTTCACAGCTGGACTGCAGCCGTCGGGCTCCGAGGATCTGGCAAAATGAAAACAAAAACAAAAAAATACGTCAACATAAGTGTAACCAGTGTTTTAAGTCTCGTCTTAAGACCCACTTTTACTCTCAGGCTTTTAACACTGTGGGAGTTGTGAGCTCCTCTGTGTCTGTTAGTTATTTTTATGAGTTTATCTTTTCATTTACTGATATTTCTGGTCTCATTTCATCTGGTTTTATTCTCTTAATGAGGACGAGTGGAGTGAAATAGAGCTTCATTTATATTTTTGTATCTGTATCTGTGCAGCACTTCAGCACTTTTTGTTTCTGAAATGTGCTATAAAAGTAAAGTGGATTGGGTTAGATAAATAATGATGTCTGCGCTGAACAAACAGAAGAATAAAACTGATTTTCAATTTTCTTTGTTTAGATTTTGGTAAATGGAGAGGATCTGACCGTTCAACCAATGATGTTTATGTCGAGAGCAGGATTCGAACCACCAACCTTCGGATCAGTGGACGAACACTGTACCAACTGAACTACGGTTAACTTTGTTTTTATGGAAAATAAAACACGGTATGACTGATGACTTAATGTTCCAGACTTCATGGCGCTCATTTGCTGCTTACCAGTTGGACATTTTTAAATATGAAATGTTCATTTAAATAAATAATGTAATGAATATACTGCTATATTATATAAATATTTAAAGATTTAAAGTTTCAGATTTAAAGGGCCTATATCACGCAAAATTGACTCTTATGAGCTTTGAGTCATGTTCTAATGCTGTTCCCTCCTCAAAAACACACCTGGAGTTGTGTTTTGTTTTATTCACACATGTTTGAGTAACACTGCATTATTAGTCAAAATCTTCTGTTCCACCTTGTGATGTCATGAAGTTGTAGTTTTCAAGTTAACTGCTCCTTTTACCTTTAGTTCAGTAGAGTTCGGCAATTCCAGCGCTGAAATGATCGAAATGATTCTAGTGAAGGTGTGTGGAGTTTAAAAACACAGTGGAGCACTTCCTGTATTACCGCATGACATCACAAGGTGGAACAGAGTGTTTTATGTTTGAGAGAAGAACTCAGCCTAAATATGCAGGGTTTGTGTGTTAAACGTGTGAATGAAACAAAAAACAAATCCAGGTCTGTTTGTGATGAGGAAACGACATAACGTAGTCAGAAAATAGCGTAATATGGGGCGTTTAAATCATTCTGTCAATAAAGATCATTACAATCACTCAAGACGCAAGTTCGTCCCCGTGGTTACAACTACGAACCCTTATCCTCACCTCTGATTGGCTGCTTCGGTGACTGGGCCGTCCTGATAGGAGCTGTGGAGTCTGGGCAGCGCTGGCACAGACACAGAGGGATCCACCACGAGCTGACAGCCCAGCGCCTTCGTGAAATCGCTGAGCTCCGCCCTCCTCCCCGAGCCCGGGTTCTGCAGCGTGTGGAGCACAAACGTATTGATGCAGACCACGTGCAGCGCCCCCCACAGGCCGGGCAGAAACACATCCACCTCTGAGCCTTTGAGGTCCGATAGGCGAAAGAGAGCAGGTCCGGTCCAGCCCTGGAGGTGAGCGGCCATTTTGGATTCCTGATTGGCTTGTTGTTTTCGAGGAGTAGCCGAGTGAGAGTCTAGTGACGTTTTAGCTGTTGGAATAAAATCTATATTGAGACCAAAGTTCGAAAAGACGCCAATGAGTTTACCATCCATCCACGGCGAACTGCTGATCTTAACAACGTGACTGTTACAACAAAATGGCCTTAAAAGATGACTTATAACTTGCTGGATTACAGGTTTTCGGCTTTGTTTTTGCATTTGTTCAGGGCAATAAAGAAACATATTGCAAATAAACCCGGTGCTAACGTCACAGAGTAGCGCGAGATGCAAAGACGAGGGATCTTGCTGGTACGAAAGCTGGTATTTTTTGATCGTCAAACTGTGTCCGGGTGTGTAGAGCGTCTGGTAACGTCTCGATATGTGGCTGCAAAACGCCGACAGGATTTCGAGTTTGGTCACGTCTTCCAGCCTCGTAAGCGACATAAGATGTGTTTGAAAACTGTTCCTTTTGAGAACTCCCTGCCATCCGTCCAAACTCAAATCCGAATTACACGTCTCGCCAATGAAAATCCCACTTTTCAAAACGACCGAGAACCACGTTAAGGCGTCCGCGTACTCCCCTTCCGTGGACAGGTCGACATTTTGGTCTTTGGTTTGGTTGTAAGAAGAGCGATTTGATCCGGATTTGGCGCTGCTAGCACGTCTGGTTAGCTCCCGAATAGCTCCGCGGTCTAGGACTTCCATAAACAGTTCCCTGGCAGTGTAGTAGACCTGGTAAGTGGGACCATTGTGAGTTTTGGAGAGAGGTTTGATTCGTTTGGGTCGGAAAATATTGGGGAGACACAGTCCGTTACTTTGAGCGGATCCATCGTCCGAAAAGTGGCACTCTTCTGAAGTCCAAGAGCACTCTCTGATGGATAAGGCTTTGGGTTTCATATCAGCAGGGCCTAAAACAAGAAGAGAACAAGAACACAGAGGGACTGATCAAAATGTACGATAATTAAAGTGGGAATAAACATCTAAACTACGCAGATTAGATACCTAAACTCTACAAGTGACCACTCCACTCTAATCAGGACAATCTTTCGTGATGTCAACAACTACTTGAAATTGCAGAGCCCATTGAAGGCATCACAAACTGAAATTTAGGCTTTTTTTTTAACCAGAAAGCTGCAAATTTACCCCTCTTTGAACCGACACCTCAACGTGGTGGAGGGGTTTTATCCTTGGAGCTATAGTTGTCGGGGGCTTCATGGCCCTGGTCACCCTACCCATGGCAAACAGGTCCTGGGGGACGGGTCAGACCAAGAGCAGTTCAGACGCCCTTTAGACCTTTATATGAGTTCTACAACAAGGCCTGTTACATCGCTTGGATTGGCGTCACCGGGGCCCCACCCTGGAGCCAGGCCTGGGGTGGGTGTTCTTCCTGAAGGAGTGACGTGGGGCCGTGCTCCCGGGGACCCACCACCTGCAGGAGGATCTGTAAGGGGCCGGTGCAGAGGGATCTAGGCGGCACTCGAAGGCAGGGACCTTGATGACCGGATCTCTGGACATGGAGACTGGCTCTGGGGAACGTCACCTCACTGGGGGGAGGAGCCTGAGCTTGGTCGGGAGGTTGAGCGTTACCGACTTATACAGTCAGCCTCACCTCCGCACACAGCTTGGGCTCTGGAGCACAACTCCCTGAGAGGGATTGGACTCTCCACTTCTCTGGCGTTGTCCACGGGGAGCAGCGGTGCCCTGGTGTGGGCTTGATTAGTGCCGCACAGCTCAGCCGCCGCGTGTTGGAGTTCACCCCAGTGAACGAGGGTCATGCCCCTGCACCTTCGGGTCGGGGACAGGTCTCTTACTGTGGCGTTGACCTACGGGTCGAACAGCAGTGCGGAGGTCCGTGGTTATAATATAAATTATACATTTATAACATATTAAACTGGAACCGGAAAAAGGTGGCTTGCCCTCTCCAGGTGGGTGGAGGTGTTCAAGTATCTCGTGAGGGGAGGATGGAGCGTGTGATTGACAGGTGAATAGGTGCAGCGTCTGCAGTGATGATGTCGCTGTATCGCTCTGTTGTGGTCAAGAAGGAGCTGAGCCAAAAGGCAAATCTCTCGATTTACAGGTCAATCTACGTTCCTGCCCTCACCTATGGTCATGAGCTTCGGGTAATGACCAAAAGGACAGGATGGCGGATACAAGTGGTCAAAATGAGTTTCCTCTGCAGGGTGGCTGGGCGCTCCCTTAAAAATACGGTGAGGAGCTCAGTCACATGGGAGAACCTCAGAGTAGAGCCGCTGCTCCTCCACGTCGAGAGGAGCCAGCTGAGGTGGCTCGTGCATCATGCCTCCTGGACGCCTCCCTAGGGAGGTGTTCGGGGCATGTCCCACCAGGAGGAGGCCCCGGGGACCACCCAGGACACGCTGGCGGGACTATGTCTGTCAGCTGGCTTGGGAACGTCTTAGGGTCCCATCGGAGGAGCTGGAGGACATGTCTGGGGTGAGGGAAGCCTGGGAGTCCCTGCTTAGACTGCTGCCTCCACAACCCAGCCCCAGATAAGCAGAAGAAAATGGATGAATGGAAGCTTGAAATTCACCATTTGCACTAAAGTTTCCAAAAAAAAGACTAGAAACAGTAAATGGTGCTATTAAAGTCAAATTATACTAACTATAAACAAAACATGTTCTGAAATGTGACTCGTGTGTTAGTTTGTCAGTTCACATTTCAGTCTTTTTGTCAATTCTCCTGGTCGTGTTTAAAATGTGAACTTTGAACAGATTCATATTATTAAAACATAAATCACAAATCTAATCTCAATCACAATCACAAAAATGGTGCTCACCTCTGCTCAAAGTTTTCCCGCTGCGTCTGACCCGGACTGGCTGGACCTCCTCTCTCCCATCTGCTGCTCTGTTGAAACATAGAATGAAATGTTTACGTCGAAGTTGCTCCGACATGAGGGACACGGGTCTGGTTGTCAGGGGCAACTCCAATGATCCTCCGTCTCCACAACCGTGTCCTGGAAACACAGGGCAAAGCTCAGGTGAATATAGACCTGGGACCGCGTGTATTTTTAAACCTCTTTTAGGCTCAATAACATTAACACAATTGGTCTGATACAGTTTTGGTTTTCCGTATGAGCAGAAGCGAAGGCCTTGTTGCTTTGTTTAATTCTGTTATTTCTCTAAAAGATCAGTTCTGTAAGAGCTTGTAAAAATATAGTTTTTTTTCTTGAATTTAATAACTTTATAATCAGAGGTGGGTAGAGTTACATTTGCTCAGTTATATTTACCCAAGTAACTTTTTAAAGAAATTGTACTTTTCAGAGTACTTTTCTAGCAGTATATTTTTACTCCTACTTCAGTAATATTGTATTGAAGTAGCAGTGCTCTTACTTGAGAAAAAGTTGTGGTTCCTCTTCCCACTGTGAGTGAGTCTAAAGTGACTGGAGCTTTATGTCGAGGATATGAAACGATTTGAACTTTTGTGTTTCTTGCAGCTCCTTCTGATATGATTTAGTTTGCCTCATTTTTGTGTCTGTTTGAAGATACCAGATTTTGTGTTATTTAATGTTTTGTCCTTCCAATTCCACGCACTTCCGATTATAAATAAGATGTTATCTCCCAAAAGTTACTCTTTAAGTTACTCTTAGTAATCTAGTAGTTTTCCCTAAATACTTTTTCACTCTCACTTGAATATTTTCGTGGACTACTACTTTGTAACCGGTCAGTCTATGTTCCTACCCTCACCTCTGGTCATGAGCGAAGGAACACGATCGTGGACACAAGTGGACAGAGCCGCTGCTCGTCCACGTGGAGAGGAGCAGCTGAGGCTCAGGCGTCTGTTCCAGATGCTTCCTGGACGCCCCCCTAGGGACGTGTTCATGTCCCACCGGGAGGAGGGACACGAGGGAAGACCCAGGACACGCTGGAGGGACCATGTCTCTCAGGTGGCCTGGGAACGCACTGGGGTCCCACCGAAGGACTGGTGGGAAGTCTGGTCCCTGCTTAGACTGCTGCCCCCGCGACACGGCCCAGGATAAGTGCTTCCACTTATCGGGGGCTGTGGATGGATGGATGGCACTACTTTTGTACTTCTGCTTGTGTCTGTGTGATCCCTCAGTCGTCCAGGTCTGATCCATAGTAAAAGCCAAAAGTAAAATCTGTCAACTGGACAAAATGTTGTAGGAGTGAAGACGTTTGGCTGCTCGTCCAAGCCGCTTCTTCAGTTCTGGTCAGATTACTGCTGGACACTGCCTTATATCTGTCTAGAATGTACCAACACTGTGGCGAGAGCTCCTCAGGACCACAGCCATTAACCGCTCCTTTGAAGATAGTGAGGTACAGATCTTAGCGAGAGAAAAGAAATTGTTTGAGAGGGGAGGTAAAGAAGCAATTTTTGTTAAGAAAGACAATCCTTCCTTGAACTGGAATGGGGGCCTTAGACATCATCTTTCCCCCGTCTATAACTCCATCCTCAGACCCAAAGCAAACAAAGGAAACAAAGAGAACAATAGAGTTAGCCAGGATGCTAATAGGTGTGAAAGTGCCCATTAGGAGCTGGATGAATATGCTAAGTATGACTCTGGCACAGTGCACACTTAGTGTAGTTCAATAGACCGAGCTTACAAACAGAAACAATAAGCTGTTTACAGTTTCAGTGTAGTTAGCTCCTCCCTTCAGACAGATATAAGGCAGTGTCCAGCAGTGATCTGACCAGAACTGAAGAAGCGGCTTGGATGAAATGTCTTCACTCCTACAAAGTTTTGTCCAGTTGACAGATTTTACTTGTGTAATATTAATTTGAAGTAACGTTACTGTTACTTGAGTACAATGTTTGGCTACTCTACCACCTCAGTTTATGATTTTTAAGGCTTGAATAATTGATTAAATAACACTATCTGCAGCTGGAGACATTTACAATAAAGTCCATGGCTATGTGATCGGTGAAGTCCTGTTCAGGCCTGGGGCTAGTCATGATCTCAATGAGTGAATGGTTTAGAGATTGTAACACTAAAACCTGCCTCCAGAGGGCAGACTTTACCAGCTAACCAAATAATGGAGCCTTGTATAAATGACAAAGAATAGTCAAAAAACACCTCAAAATCAAGCTATCAATAACCCCATATCTAGAACATGTTTAGTTTTGTTTTGCCTTTATAAAAATCTTTAAAAACTGAAAACTATTATCTTAAAATTATAATAAGCATCAAGAAGAGATTCATTTCTGTACAAACTGCCAAAGTGAGGTTTGCTTGGGAACGAGCGTTTTCCACCCATTTAGGTATTGGGCTTCCTGTTTTTAGGCACCATTTTGAGCACTTTTCATTCAAAAGACACAATATATAACAAAATAACAGGGATATTTTTTCATTGTTCTGAAACCCCCTGAAAAGCAACAAAAACGCAGTGCCATTATAACTGATCGTGCCGTCTTTTCCACTCGATTACTTTAGCACAGTCGCCATAGCAATAAACAATTTAAAACAAAACATTTTATCTTTTGAAACAGTGGCGAGTGCTCAAAACGGCGCCTTTAAACAAAAACAGAAACCCACAGATAAACCCGTAAGTAGCCTCATTATTTTGTATTCATTATTTATGCGAGCGCGGCACACTTTGTCACCTGCTCTTGGGCGCCCTCTAGTGACAGCCCCCCCCCCCACAGTTCATTTTGCATGTCACCGTTGCCACTGTTACACAATTGTCTGAGAGCGTTCTGAGCCAAATCCATTAGCCGGCCGTCTGCGTCCCCATATGTGAACACAGTGTTTACGTAACCCGCAAACTGTGAAGCACGAAACAGCTTTGGTCTGTGTTTGGCAGAGATTAAAACGGGATGGAAAAATACGTTTTAAATCTAGAATTAGCCACGGGCACATCCTTTGAGTGGAAAAACTGGGATAAACGGAAAGCTGTGGCTACCGCGTCCCCATAGATTGTCAGTGTATGTTTTGTGCACAAATCAAAGCTAATATAATAACCGTATATTAATCGCATGTAAATTGATTCATTTGAAAGCCGCCCTCACATCTCAATGTCTCAGAACAGAATAATAAAACAGAAATGATCCGGCCGCTAGGTACAAAGTGAACCGGCCATTTATTCAAAGAGTGAACAGTGAGGCCGCAAATGAGCTGATTTAATTAACATTAATAAAGAGATAAATACTTCCAACTGTTCAGTTCTGTTTTCGGATTTAAAACGCACACGGACACGTCCAGTGAATAAAATAAAATGACTTTTTGGAGCTTTCTACCAAGTTTTAACGTTGTTCCCTCAACAAAAACGCCCGAAGAGGTTTTATATGTCACCTGTGCATGTTTGAGTAATTTAGCGATCTCCTAAACGGTTAGCTGTGAGTTTCTGTCCAATGCTCCGCCCACAAGCCGACAATTCTCCAAAAATATACAAAAACATGATACAAAACTGTACACGACTTGACAAACCTGATGCGATGTGCAGTAGTTTCATTAGCGGGACGCAGCTGATTGTGTTGTGATAGTGCTCTGAAGGGGGAGGGGCTTAGCGCGGGGAGCAAAGGGAGGGGGGACGAAAGTGAAACATGTTAATACGGTGTTTTCGGCGAATTTAGCATTTTCAAAACAATAAAAGGAAACATGGTGATCTAAATATGTCACGTGTTACAGTTAATACCCCACAGAAGTAAAATACCCCTCTTTAAAAAACAAAGTCCATGTTACTGACGTAGCTGCTCCTGAACGACTCTGTTCCGCAGCTCAGCGAGGAGCTGCTCACTCCACAGTCCCACGATGCAGAGGATGCTCACAACGCACGTTTAACCACTCGAGCATGGATGTCTATGGCGGAACGTTCAGCAGTTACCGCGGCGACACGACGCACACGTTAGCAAACACTGCCAAAAAAGTTTTTAGATCTAGGTCTAACTCACGTACAAAACAGCACATTTTCGGAAGCCTGTGATCAATCCGAGCCCGTTTAGGAGTTTGATTTTCAACAAAAAGGTGAGAGCGACTAACTGAAAAACTGTCGTGACTGTCATTTTATGTGAGAGACTTGTTTAACAGCACAAATCAGCTCATCTGTTGTAGTTCCAGCTAAATCAGTTCTTTACGGTTACATTACGTTAAAACAAAGTAACAGAGCTTTAGACAGAGCTGTGCCTGCAGTTAGCAACACAACCCCAGGGAATGTCATCTGCAAAGTGTCAATAGAGACTCAACTAAAACTACACCATAATTAGTGCCCCCTGTGGACCCCGTACCACAGTTTGAGAAGCCATGACTGCATGTTTGGACCATAGACTGTACATATAAATGGACATAGCTAACGTGCTAGCCGCCGCGCTCCAAACAGGAAGTGATCATGGGCGCGCGTCCGGCTCCAATTCACTTTACATTAAAAAACTGTCGCTCCTCTCTGTGTAACTGCTGCTGTCAGACTCGTCACTTTGGTCTTAAAACGTTCGTATTAACCCGCTCGACACGACCCCGGTGTTTTTATTTCGCTATTGTGTCCGTAAATCAACATATGAACATTATTAACAGACGAATCGGGCGCATTCTTTCCCCGAGGTCGCTCCACGTCAAGTCCGCGTCACGTCCCATTGTTCCAGCTGCACAGGCCTAATCTCTGTAGCCTCACTCACGTATTGCCTTTCACTCTGAGAAAACCAGGCTGTCAGATTTGTATCATTTCCAAGCAAACAGACGTCCGAAAACGTAGGCGACCGCACACAGGACATCACTGGCTTTTGCTTTGGCCATTTAAAGCGGTAACGTGTAACCTTTCTGGGGTATCCGTGGGTTTCAGCTTCCTGTTATAGGCGACGTTTTGAGTACAGTATTTTCCGGTCTATAAGTCGCACTTTTTTTCATAGTTTGGCCGGGGGTGCGACTTATACTCAGATGTGACTTATATGTGAAATATATGGGGTTTTTTTCTTTTCTTTTCTTTTTTTTTTTCTTTTTAAGAACGGACAATTTTTTTTAAAATTTATTTATGAAAAAGAAAACAGT
>KN473556.1:1327-13668 GCA_000787095.1 Periophthalmodon schlosseri
GAAAGAGTAAAGGCAGAGAAAAAGAGAGAGAGGGAGGAGAGAGGGAGAGAGGAATGAGAGGGGAAGGCAAGAGACTGAAAGTGAAAGTAAAAGTGTGGCGTATCATGTCTCTCTGAGAGTGGGAGCAGTTTGATCTGAATAACAGATCTAGACGGCCTGTGGCTACACTGCTGTTGTTAATGTTGGGGCACGTTTAGACTCTTAAAATCTGGTTTGAGATATTTGCTCTGTTCCACCTTGTAATGTCATGAAGTGGTAGTTTTCAAGTTAACAGCTCCTTTTACCTTTAATTCATTATAGATTGGCAATTCCAGGTTTGATCATCCAAATGGTCCTAGTGAAGGTGTATGGAGTTTAAAAACACAGTGGAGCACTTCCTGTATTACCACATGACATCACAAGGTGGAACAGAGTGTTTTCAGTCTTAGAGACGAACTCAATCTAAATATGCAGGGTTTGTGTGTTAAACATGTGTGAATGAAACAAAACAAAACTCCAGGTATGTTTATGATGAGGAAACAACATTCTAACATAAATAAGAAAACAGCATAATAGCCCTTTAATAAAAATGGTATAACGTTTTGAGGTGAATCATGGTAAAAACTAAAAATAAATCAGAATGATTCATTGAACCAGGTATTATTTGAACTTGGATTGAGTTGTGTTGTAACTGGGGAAAACCACTGCTCATTCCCAGTCTAAGATACACGTAAGGACTCAAAATCTCTGCTTTAATCCTCCCTAAACTGTTACCGCAAATCTGAAACAATGTACATTCCACTATTACCTAAAATGCATGACTAAAACTGATTTAGTTGTGGCTATAATATTGCTGCAAGAAAGTTGTTTATTGTTTCTAATCCTGTGTCAGATGCCCTCCCATCCTCCTGTCCCTGTGTCAGATGCCCTTCCATCCTTCTTTACATTGGTTTCTGCTTCCTTATATGCAACATTTGGTGGACTTTCTCACTTTCCAAAGAGATAATATTTTCTTTGTTAATCACTTTGGTAATAGTCCAAATGTTTCATCATTCTGAACCCATGGATATCCCTGTGTGTCAGACGCCCTTCCAATCTCCTATATCGCTGTGAGTTAAATGCCCTATCATTCTGCTTTAGCCCTGTGTGTCAGATGCCCTCCCATCCTTTTGTATCCCTGTAGTGTCAAATGCCCTCCCATTCTCTTACATCCCATATGTGTCAGATGCCCTCCCTTCCTCCTGTATTCCTGTAGTGTCAGATGCCCTCCCATCCTCCTATATACCTGTAGTGTTAGATTTAGATGAGTGCAGGCCTCTAGTTATTCTGCAAATGTTGTGGTGTGTCAGATGCCCTCCCAGATGTTGTGGTGTGGTTGGATAAATACAGCAGGAGAACGGATCTTGTCACTGATAGAAATGATCAGGGAAAACATAATATGGCTACAATTACCGGTACTGAGAATTAAGAGTACTGACCTGTTCCAAGGCACTGTATACATCTCGCAATGGTAACATGGGTTGATCTCGATTCACTTCAGGACAAAAACAAATCAGGTCTTGAGTCCAGTTCAATTTGGACCTTACAGTCAATAGAAGTTAAAACACATTTTCTATGAAGCAGGCTTGTCAAAAACGGCATCCAAAAATGTGCCTGGCTTTTGCAAAATGTAAAAAAAGGTTTGAAATGAAAAGGGAATAACAGGCAGACACACAAAATACTTAGAAAAAACATAAATACATAACATAACAACATTTTTGAAGACCAATCGCTACATAACATTTCTGAAGCCATACATTTTTTAAGTCTGTGGTCTCAAAAAAAAAAAATAAAAATCACAAGTAAGTACAGAGCAGTGGGTGGGGATAGGAGGCAGGTGAAAAGTGACATTTTTTGAGCACTTAAGTCTTGAATGCAATACAGGATTACTAAAACATGTATGAGTCAATCAAAATACAACTTTGAGTAAAATCATGATGAGGGAACACTGTTACAATATCGCTAAAAGTTGATTTAGCAAAGTATGTCCCTTCAATGTGGAAATGGTAATGATAAAATGATAAAAATGATAAAATGATAAAAGGTTTGTTTGTTTCTTCGTAGATGCAGACTTTGTTCCGTTTTATTACCATGAGAGTTGATTCACCAGACATTTGCCTAGGGTCCAGAATACATACTTCTCCAATACTTTAGAGCGATGTGAGTGTGGTCATCAGTGAGTCTCCCTGAGCTCAGATGGGTGTGATTGACATTAGCCAATCAGGGACATGCATGATCCGTCTGTATCAAAAGAAATATGGCTGCTTATGAGGAAAAAATAAACATCACAGGGTACTGAAAAACATCCCAGATTTCTCTAGAATCAGTGAGCGAAGTACTAAACTCTGTGTGTCATGTTGTTTGAAAATGATAGGTGACCAATGAGCTCCTTAGTTTCACATGCGTCACTGAAATAAACAAAGCTGATTGAAAACCCGCTTCTCTAAAATATACAGAGAGATTCTGAATTTAGCTTTGTCCCTTTTAAGCCCTAACCATAGACTGTACAATGAAGTGGACTATAAAGAAGTGTGACGTCACCCATAGCATTCAGCTCCAGTCAAATGAAGCTCATCGAGGCTAGCAGTTATAGGTATGAATTTGGAGCCGAGTTCCATATTTGTAATTCCGATCGCAAGTATCATAGCAATCAAAGAGCCAATCCAGAGCGAGGCTGTTGAAGGTAATGTCTCTTCCCACCTGCACCGCTGGTTTAGTAGGGAGCGGGCGCTTAGCAACGCTGTCAATCAAACCTGCTGCTAACTCTAGCGGGAGCAACCTCGGGAAAAGAAGGCGTCTGACTTGTCTGTTATTAATGTTCATATCTTGATTTACAGACACAATAGCAAAATAGAAATACCAGGATCATGTAGAGCGGGTTAATACAAACATTTTAAGACTAAAATGACGAGTTGATGAAGCCACAAGCACGCCCATGATCACTTCCTATTTGGAATGTGGCTAGCGTGTTAGCTATGTTCATTTATATATACAGTCTATGTTCCTAACAAGAGGGAATTCTAGAAAAAGCTGATAAGGATAAGTAAAATAGCTTTATTATCCAAATGATATACAACATGATGAGGATTTGTACCTAAATACCCTGAGTCAATCAATCATCATTATTACATTTATTAAAAACAATATATTACATTTTAAAAGCATGGGCGGGTGCAGCAAGCTGTGGCTACACCATTTAGGTTCATTTTGTAGAAAGTACATATTGTACATTCACTTTAATTCATTCTATACAACAGAAAAAACACTCTCTTGCTTGAATTTATGAAATTAATATTCGTAATGTTTTGAATTTAATATTTACATCATTTCAAAGGCTAAAAATTAGGAGTCATCAAGGAACTGTACCCACAACCTATTTACTGAAGGGCACAAGTTGGACAAGTTGTCTAGGACTAAACCAGGTTTAAACAGGACTAAACCATGTCTAGTTTTGTGATAGACAGAAGCTGAGGCAGGAGTAGAGCACCAGGACTAACCTAAATCACCTAAACCAGGTCTAAACAAGGATTAAACCAGCACTAAATCAGGTCTAAACCAGGATTAAGCCAGGACTAAAACAGGACCTAACCAGGTCTGTGGTAAGCACTATCTGAAGCAGGAGTACAGCACCAGGATTAACCCAGGAATGAACCAAGACTAAACCAGGACTAAACCAGGACTAAAGCGGGACTAAACCAGAAACCAGGAGTGAACCAGGTCCTCCATTCACCTAGTTAGGAGGTATGCAGAAGTTGAGGCAGGTGTAGAGTACCAGGGTTAAACCAAGATTAAAGAGAGACTAAACCAGGACTAAACCACCCTAAACCAGGACTAAACCAGGTCTAAACCAGGAGTGAACCAGGTCTAAACCAGGACTAAACCAGGACTAAACCAGAACTAAGCCAGGACTAAACCAGGTCTAAACCAGGAGTGAACCAGGTCTAAACCAGGACTAAACCAGGACTAAACCAGAACTAAGCCAGGACTAAACCAGGTCTAAACCAGGAGTGAACCAGGTCTAAACCAGGACTAAACCAGGACTAAACCAGATCTAACCCAGGTTTAGTTTTGGGGTATGCAGAGGCTGAGGCAGGAGTATGGCAGGTTGGAGAGACAGTCCTGGTTCATGGTCACTTGCATCTCGCTGAACAAAAGTCGTTCTTTATTGGGAGTCGGAGCTTTTTTCTTCAGCTCAGACAGGTTTTGCAGAATCTGACGATGATCTCGGCCTCGAACCAGACCTCGAAAATACAGGACCGCCACCAGGTGCTTCCTCCTGAAAAAACAAAAATCAAACTGTGTCAGATGCCCTCCCATCCTCCTACTGATACTTTTCTTGAAAACACTCTGTTCCACCTTGTGACGTCATGTGGTAATACAGGAAGTGCTTCACTGTGTTTTTAAACTCCATATACCTTCACTACAGTCATTTGGATGATTTCAGTCCTGGAATTGCAAATGTAAAATGCCCATGTAAAATGTCTAAAGGTAAAAGGGGCTGTGAACTTGAAAACTACCGCTTCATGACATCACAAGGAAGACCAGAGCATTTTGAACTTTGGAGATGTAGACAGACTAATAAAAAAGGATTACTCAGACATGTGTGAATGAAACAAAACTAAACTCCTTTTTGATGAGCTAACAACATTGTAACATGGTTTAAAGCTTACAAGAGTCAATTTTGTGTAATATAGGACCTTTAAGTAGTATTAATTAAACAGTTACTAAGCCTAAATCCTTCTTAATAAACTATTTTTTAACTATGAATTAAGTCTTTGCTCATGCTTTATAAAGGACCAGTAACTAATGTTTTCCCATGTATTTGAGAAACATTAGTCTTGCCCCAGTACAGATATATTTCATAAGCAGCTCTTGAGGTAAAAAAAAGTGCGCTGTGTTCTGCATGTAATTATAAAGCGTTTTATTGTCTGAGAATCAGGAAGTGCACGTTTAGCATGCTAGTTGTTAGCATTACCAAACTTGGTCTGGTCTTTGAAAGTTGTGAAAATCACCTAAAAACTCATTGCGGTGAATAATTAGGATGTTCAGAATGCATAAGGTAAGTGAAGAATAACTTTGGACTGCTGCAAACTGTTTAAAATGAGTTCTGTTTTTAATGTTTTTAAGATGTTTTTAAGTCAAATCAGGTACAGAATCTTCAAGGCTAATAAAGATGGTGTTATTTTAAAGGGGTACCAATGTATTTTTCAATAAAAAATTCAAGTGTAGGTAATGTATTTTCTAAGGTACATATTTTCTTGGGTCTGATATATGGTATATGGTAGTTATAATCTATGACACCCGTGAATCATTATGTTATAATTTGAAGATTATCATCACAGTATCTGTCTAAAAGGAGTTAAAAACAGAACAAAGTCTGTTGACTTCAGCGTTCGAAAACTGCGCTGCCCAATGGGAAATGACGTCGCCACAAACGTCATCACAATAAAGCGACACAAAGTTGTCGGCACCTCTGATAGATAGTTGCAGATCACACTAGGGAGTAGCGGCTTTTTTTCATTTGTACCAAAATGACTACGCAGCCCGGTACATGTCTGTGATACGTGGGCATGTACCGGCGGCTTTGAAAACAGGAGTTGATTGGAAAAATGGTGTCTGAAAATGTGATTATAGATTGCTCAAACACGCACGAATCACCCCCAAAACAACTTTGAGTGGGTAAATGAGAAAGGGAAACAACTACAAAATGGTTAAAATCTCTGAAAAGTCCAGTTTGCAGAATAGGTCTGTTTTAACTTTTTAGCAATTTCCCACATTGGGTCCTCATCTAAAGTTAAAATTGAAAGTCTTCAGCTCAAAATTCTAAAGAGGAACCTGATTTGTGAAACATGTCTGATTTTGAGGATCTACTGCTCCTGTCTTCACTTAGGTCTTCCCCTGTAACTCTGCCAAACCACAACTTTACTTTTATTTGACATTCTACTGACTAATCGAGGTTGCCAAAAAATTCAAAACATGAAAAAAATAACTAGTCCATTTTAAATGGTTTGAGGTGGTCCAAAGTTATTCCTCACTTACGTCTGTGTAATCCCTCAGTTGTCCAGGTCTGATCCATAGTACAAGCCAAAAGCAAAATCTGTCAACTGGACAAAAAGTTGTAGAAGTGAAGACGTTTCACTGCTCATCCAATCCGCTTTTTCAGTTCAGTTCTCAGAACTGAAGAACTTTTTGTCCAGTTGACCGATTTTACTTTTGGCTTTTACTATTCCTCACTTACCTTATGCGTTCAGAGCATCCTAATTATTCACTATGATGAGTTTATAAGCATTTTCACAACTTTCAGAGACCTGAGTTTTGCCATCAAAAGTAAAGGTAACAACAACTAGCACCCTAACAGAGCACTTCCTGATTCTCAGAGGATAAGATGGTTTATAATTAGATGCAAACAATACACAGTGAGCTGCTTATCTGTTCTGGGGCATGGAAATGGAAAACATCTGGTACAGCCATTTAAAAACGAGACTATCTTTCTGCTATTTTTGCCACTTTAAAGCAACACTGCAGAACTTTTTGATGGCAGCATGTCACTTACATGACTCTAGGATTAAACTAGGGCCAAACCTAAAGTAGAGCTAAACCAGAACTATTCCAGGACTAAACCAAGATTAAACCAGAGCTAAACAAAAAAACAGGTTTAAACCATAACAAAACCAGAACTAAACCAAGACTAAACCAGGACTAAGCCATGACATAAAGTATCAGAGATAGAACAGTTTTATGCCATACTGTGAAACATTTTATCCAAAGCAATAACATTTCCATGGCAACAGGCAGGTGGTGTCCATATTTGAAGCCTGCTCACATTAAGGAAGCATCTTTTTGTATGTTTATCAGTGCAATAAAAACACATGTTTTTGTTTTAGTCTATTTTTGGTTAAAAAGCTCCATAGTGGGGCTTTAATTATTCTGGAGTTTATTACCATTTATTTGTTGCTTTTTGTTATTATATTGTAATGTGTGAGCTACAGTCAAAGTCGTTTACCTTCATCAGTAAAGCTGGTCTAAGTATCACTACTGAAAAAATGTCAAAAATAAGGATCTTTCTCGAACAGCTTTAAAGAGGGAGGATTTTACTTCTATGGGGTATTACCTTTTATTGTTTGCATCCCGCTAATGAAACTACTACACATTGCATCAGGTTTGTGAAGCTGCTGTGTACAGTTTTGTATCCTGTTTTTGAAAATCTATGGAGAATTGTCATGTGGGAGCATGGATGACTTAGGCTTGTGGGCTAAGTGTATGACAGAATCATATTGCAAACCATTAGGAGGGTTCGAATAGGGCCCGGGAGAGATCACTAGAATACTCAAACATGCATGAATGACATTTAAAACCTCTTCAGGCATGTTTTTGATGAAAGAACAACGTTCTAACATGGTAGAGAGCTCCAAAATGTCTATTTTGCTTAATACCCAATTTAAAATTGGTCTTGATCTATAGTAAGACCACATCATTATAGTAAAGAAGCTACTATTATTTTATGTTGAAAATGATAGTATAAAGATATAGGGTTTTCCATTATCAACTTTTAAATAGTATCTTTCTTTTTTTTAGCATTGCAACAGCGTCAGATACAGATCCTGTTTTGGTGCCTTTTAAATGGGTCACAGTTCATTGGAAAATCTGTGCAATGAGTTTATAAGCACTTTTCCAAACTCTCAGAGGCCAAAGATTTGCCATTACAGTAATGCTAGCAACAACTAGCAGCCTAATAGAACACTTTCTGATTAGGACTAAACGTGGTCTAAATGAAGTCTAAACCAGGACAAAACCAGGATTAAACCAGGACTAAACCAGGTCTAAATCAGGACTAAACCAGGACTAAACCAGGACCAAACCAGAACTACACCAGGACCAAACCAGGACCAAACCAGGACTAAACCAGGACCAAACCAGGTCCAAACCAGGACTACACCAGGACCAAACCAGGACTAAACCAGAACTAAACCAAGACTAAACGAGGTCTAAATTGGAACTAAACCAGAGCTAAACCATGATATAGAGTATTATAGGTCTATATATTCTATTGTAGTATCAGGCCTTTTAACTAGTATAAAAAATTGAGTTTGGAATTTTAGTATTGCGACAGCGTCAGATACAGATCCTGTTTTGGTGGTTGTTATGGTTTTAAAATGGGTCACAGTTCAATCCCATTCAAAATCATTATTTGTCCTCAGCTCATTCACAGGTCTCCATGAATTCCTTCTTTATTTCATATTTTGCTGATAAAACAAAAATATCCCAAATGCGAATCATGTGAAGTTGCATCAGTGCCAGAAAATAACTTTCAAAATAACTTTACTGTGGCCAGTGTTGGGCAAGATCCTCAAAAAAGTAATTAGTCACAGTTGCCCTGGGTTACTGGCAGATGAAATTAACTAATTATCAGATAAAGAAACTATTAAATTACTAAAAAAAAAATCCTCAAAAATACACCCCCAGCTATTTTAGTAAAAACTAAAAAACTAGTAAAACTAGTAAAAACTAGCTATATTCGGTATTATTTGTCCTGCAAATCAGCAAATGCACCCACAGCCAACGTTAAAAGCTATCCTCCTTCACAGGGCTCAAAATCACCAACACGGTCTCACAACTGTACAGTCACACAGAACAAACTACTGTCCCCTTTACACAGCAGACTGTGGACAAACAGCATTTACCAAACGCACAGATATCAGAACATTACAAACACGAGCACGGCACATGACAGCACTGATACACGAGTAAAACCAGAGGTGAACCGCCAAAAAGATATTAGATCAGCTGCACTTAAGATAAACGGCATGAGCAGAGGGCCTTGTCCACTATCGCCGCACTGACGTCTTTTTAGCGATCTGTAAACTCCAGACGCACATGTCACTCCCGCTGTAATCATCTGTTTGTCCTCCCATCACAAAGAGTCGCCAAATAATGATGCATATCCATATTATCCACAAGAATCGGCATATTTCCTCATGTGTCTTGAAAACAGCGAGTATTCGCCTGCTTGTCAGTGCTAAACCAATGAAATGTCAGAAAAGTCTTTACGGCCATCTAAAGATACTTTAGATACTGATTGGTCACCTTTACAGTCGATCTCTTTTTTTAACTAATCACTGTCAAATTCCTTGCTTTGGTCTTGTTTACTTTCCAAAACAAAGGAAAAACTTTGCAGCTCCTCTGAATGAGACGAGAGGGCAGAGTCTGATCTGTCACCACTGCTGAGACTCTCAGTAAAATAACGAGCCCCATTACATTGTCAGTAACTATAACGGCGTTACAGCAGAGTAGTTAGATTACTTGTTACTGGTAAAAGCAATGTTAGTCCCAACACTGATGGCGACATAACAACTTATTTGTTAATTATTAAAGCAGATGTATTCTGTAAAATGTACTTTTCAGAGCTTTTAACCATGCTATAGTTGTTTGCGCATCATTTACTCACTCGAGGTTGTATTTGGAGTGATTCGTGCATGTTTGAAAAATTTTTTATCACTTATTTTCAAGACACCATTTTGCCAATCAATCTCGTTTTCACCGCCACCGGCATACACCCACTGCTCTGTACTTACTTCGTTCTCCACTTTTATTTTCTTAATCAGTGACGTTTTGGAACAAATGAAAAAAAAATCCGTGGCTCCCTTGTGTGATCTGCAGCTATCAATAGGAGGGGCCGACAACTTCACAGCTCTTTGTTGTGATGACTTTTACGGTGAGTCAGCTCCCATTGGGCCCTGCTGTTTTCAAACATGAGAACCAGTGTACATGTGTCTTTTAATAAGTCATTTTAGATGAAAATTGTGATTGTGAAAATGTCCAAATTGTAACATAATGATCCACAGATGTCATAGATTATAACTATATAGCAGACACAAGCACAATAGGTCTTCTTTAAAATATAGATGATTTTGTTGTTTTGAAAATAGTATACAGTATACTGTCTGTAGTAAGAAATTAAACTTCTGAACAACGGTGATATTTCTGCATTTAGTGGGTACCATTACAGTAAAAAAAAAAACAAAAAAAAACATGAAGATAATTCTTTTTTATGTCATCCACCCCTACGTTAACTGTGATCAACCCTGTCTATAGTGATCAGTCTGCTACCTCTCAGCCATTAATATAAAATGCACCATCTGCACCACAGCAGCATGATAAGGATTTCTATGGGACAACAGCAGAAAGGAGTGGGTGAGTTAGCTGAAGGTTTGATATTTTTTGTGTTTATATCTAAAAAAGGCACATTAAACTCATGAATCACAAGTTTAATCTGTCTAAATACATTGTACGTTTTTTCTGCATAAATAGTTGTTTTCACATGAACTCCCTGGAGGTGTAGTCTTGTGACTGGAGGTTGGGTCAGATACATAGTAAAAGAAAAATTCAAATGTGTCAACCGGACGAAAAGTTGTAAACAATAGATACAACTAAAAGATATGTTAGTTTCAGTGTAGTGAGCTCCTCCCTCCAAATAGATACTAAGGCAGTGTCCACCAGTGATCTGACCAGAACTGAAGAAGCAGCTTGGATGAACAAGTTAACAAGTTAATTAAGCTGGAACGCTCTGAATACAGAACTTGTAGCATTCAAATGGAAAATCCAAGCTCCTGATTGCCTTGAATGCAGCATAAGCACCAAAGTTCAACACACCTCACTCTTAAGACACATAGATAGTAGAAATGTTACGCAGTTGGGCTTTAACTAGCCTACTACATACTCTTGTTGCTATTGCTGCTTGCTGACTAGCCCTTGACAAATGTTTAACAGACCATTGTACCATAGCTGGTTAATCTCTGCACTAAAGTAAATAATTATCCGAAGGGGGAAATTCCAGAATTAGCAAATGCAAAATACTTACTTACTTTACTTTAAGTACTTACAGTACTTAAAGAGAAATCTTACCCAAAGTCTGGACAGTGTTGTACTATGGGCCCGAGGTGGTTCTTGATTTCGGACGCATTTTTCTGTCCAATGATGTCACACAGAGCACCACCTACTGGATACAGCCACTCAAGACGAGAATCCTGATGAAACAACACACTCATAGACCTAAGTAATGAATGCAACTACAGTCATTTGTATTTGTAGCCTTCCTGGTGCACACTGTAACTTTTCAGGTGAATGGTCCCCCAGCCTGCTTTTCTCCATGGTGATATTATTGCTTTGGGTTAGGGTTGGAATGTTCCACAATATGCAATTGAAATTAACTATCTATAATCGATTACAGGTAATGCTCAAAAATACCTTGCACCTTTAAAGGTACAGTATGTAACTTTTTAGACTAAGGATGTAGATGAGTACCTAGCTGGAGGATTAGCTCATATAAAGTTTTAGATTTGACAGAAAATCTAGAGGAAACCCACTCAGATACAGGGAGAACAACTTCAACTTAAATTCTCTGTATGGTTGGTTAAGAGCAGAGTATTGTACAGTGTTACCATATTCCTGAAGAGCTCCTGCAGCTGGTCCCACTGTGCTCGGATCTTATTGGCCGCTTTCTCGTGCTTCCTGTTTTTACACGAATAGTTACTCTTCATCATCTGACCCAGGTACTCCCGGCTAACGTGGAGGTGCAGGGCGCTAGCTAGCTCCTGTCAACCAGAAATACACACAAAAACAGATAAAAACAGGATAAATTTATAACTACAAGATGGAGGACATTATAAAGACAGTTCTGGTCTGTGTCCTAAACCAGATTTTTTCCCACATTTATTTGAGCTGGTATATGTATAAGCAGGTCTTGAGGTCAAAATAAGTCCGCTGTGCACTGTCTGCATCAAATTAGAAAGCGTAATTATTGGTCGATAATCAGGAAGTGCTTGACTGGCATGCTAGTTGTTGTTGGATGAATAATTACGATGCACAGAATGAATAAGGTAAGGTAATAACTGGATCACTGCAAACCATTTAAAATGAACTAGTTCTTTTTTCACATTTTTAAAAATCAGGTACAGCGCTTTTAATATTTATCTGGAAAACTCAAAAATGATATGTTTCCATAATGTTCCACCCATAACTTTGGCAAAAGTATCACAAAAACAGGAAGAGCAGTTTTGAAATGAAAATGAGTCAGACATTTCAAAACAAATGGCTTTCCTAAAGGTCACAACATGGGTTTATTGTGAAACATTATCAGTGATATGTTTGTTTTGGCAACAACATTTTTAATAAATAAAGTGAGAAAATTAGCTAAACATGCCAAAATCAAACATGTTGGAACATAAAATTTGCTCTAGACTAGTTTTGTTGACACGACTTGGCCAGAGGTTCAACCTATACAACCTAACATACACTACTATATAAAAAAATCTCATCCTCACCCT
>JACM01027722.1:0-17345 GCA_000787095.1 Periophthalmodon schlosseri
ATGTGGTTTCCTGGATTCTTTCCCCTCTATTCCGTCTCTCATAGTTGAAGTGCACCTATGATGAAAATTATAGGCCTCTCTCATCTTTTTAAGTGGGAGAACTTGCACAGTTGGTGGCTGACTAAATACTTTTTTTGCCCCACTGTATATATATAAATAAATCAATGTATAGTAATAAATTAGTGGACTGTAAACTTGTCTAAACTCCATCAAACTTTTTTTTTTTTCTGGTTTCTGGTGGATTTTAATATGTCCAGTATATATATCCAGTTGGCTACAGTGGGTTTACATTTGCATTATAAAATGCAGAGATGAGTAGGGCAAAATCAAAAGCTGTACTCAATTAATAGTACACTTCAAAATAATATTGGCTACTCACGTAGAAGTACACAGTAGTGCTTCAATCAAAATTTTTAAAAGTAAGAGTAAAAGTATGGTGTCAGAACACTATTACGATTTCATTTTAAAGGGGCTTACTCAAGTAAATGTAGCCTACTAGAGTAACTGAGTACTATCCACCTCTGACAAAACATAACTAACTGTAGTCACTATACTACGAAAACAGTCAGCAGCTAAGAAACGGAACATACATTTGCATACTTAATTAGCGGTCAATTAGCATACATTTGCATATTAATTAGCCTATACAATATGCATTCACCAGTCATGACTCGTTCACAGGCCATTCAGTCATCCAGGCATGTCAGGTACAATAGAGTAATAACTAAGTAATAGACTATTTCCGTCTTTCCCAAAACAATTATCTTCTTGTGTTCTCGATGCATTGCCCAAGACTTTAGATAAGCTTAAAATCACTAGCTTTCAATCTAACTTGTAAAACAGCCATACAAATGTACCTCAGCCACCTCAGGGCACCTCAGTGGAAGGGGTCCTTGCGCCGGTGTAAACACATAGCTACCTACACCTATGCCTGGCTCAAAAAAAAAAAAAAAATGTAGGCAGCAGCAAATATTTTTCTACTATAGATAAAAAAACAAAAAAAAACAAACAAAACAAGTGTAATTGTTTAAGAGGGATATTTGGCTGCTGTAAACACACAAGCCCTCTTTCCAATAAAACTTTACATACAGTATTATATTATTTTCAGTATAAACGTATGGGCTCTTGAGGACCCCCTGGTGGCCTCGGGGCCCTAAGTATCTGCTTAGTCCACTTATGGGCTGGGTCGGCCCTGCCATTTATGCCAAATGCCCATCTAGTTTCAACGTGTTAGCATTACTCTTACTTGAATGAGCAATGACAGTGTCTCACCCAGTGACACAACAGATTAGAGATGGCCACCTTAAAGGGAATAATTTTAAAGGTGCACTATGTAACTTTTCTGGTTGTCTCCAGGGAGATGGTATTGTATTGCTTGGAATCTTCTACAGCATGTCAGTAACTAATCTATCTCCGTGAAGACAAGCAAATGATGCCACCAGGCCAAGTTAGGGGTCAAATCTGTGGAGAGATGACCCCGCACAGAGTAAGAATGCTTTTGTCATTTTGAACAATAAAGAGACTTAGAGAGTTCATTTGGAAAAAGCAGATAAATGTCATTTGAAAAGGTTATTGGAGGCTTGCAGTTCACTCTTAGTATAGTAATATTTATAAAAGCCAAAAAATAAATATGAAAGCCAATCTATTTTACTGATATCAAAATATAATCCCATCTTTTCTTAATAAAATCCACTATACATTACTGCCATTTATAGTCTCTCTAAAAGATGGCAATAAAACAAAAAACAAAACAAAACAAAAAAAAACCACTTTTGGCAATTTATCAAAAATCTGTTTTTGCTATTGAACTCTTCACTTGTAATTGAATAAATACAAACTATACAGGTTCACTGACATATTGTGGAACATTCTAGGCAACCAAATACATCTCCATGGAGACATGCAGGTGACAGACCCCCAGTCAAAAAAGTAACATAGCACCACTGAAAATGTATATAAATATTTATGTCCATTTACTCGTTTTTGTTACAATTTGGTACAATATTAGGAGTAAAGGGCCTATACCAGTTATTTTTTCCCCATGTTTTTAGCAAAATTTGCTTTGCCCCAGTACAGCTGTATAAGCAGCTCTTGAGGTCAAGTGTAATTATAAAGTGTTTTACTGTTTGTTAATCAGGAAGTGCACAGTTAACTTGCAAGTTGATACTCGGAATGCATAAGGTAAGTGAGGAATAACTAGTCTGTTTTTCACATTTTAGAGAAATTTTATAAATATTTATGTCTATTTAGTCTTTTTTGTTATAATTAGGTGCAATGTTATGAGTAAAATTGAGTTTACAATGGTTCTTTATCCCCGATATTCTGCCTCAGCCCCTCTGGAATGGGGTATCCAATACTATTATCCTCCCTAGAACCTACCCTAGTTTTGAACTAAAGTGCCCAAAGAGGGTCCACTTTGAGGTGAGATTTGCAGTGGTGTTTTCCAATGGCTGGGCTCCTGTCTGAGGGCCCCATGGATCACTCCTGTCAGAGCCCACATGCCCACTTTACACTGCGTCCGATCTCATCTGCGCTTTATTAGATGGACATAAGTCTCCACTCTTCAGTCGGCTCTTGTCATTTATCACAGAACCAGCGACCTTGAGCTTACGGCACAATAGACAGAGCTGCGCGTCACTGCAACTTTTATCCGGTATCTGTGAAATCCGTAGTATCAAACATTAAAGAGGGGGTATTACACTTTCATGGGGTATTATTAATAGTTAACACATACTAGTGCTCAACAGAGATGGCCTGCCCCTGGTTCAGGAAGTAAATTTCCTATTCATTTTTCTCATAGACTTTCTGGAAAAAAAAAAAAAAAAAAAAATTGAAAGTTTAAAAGCTTGCTTGGGGTTAATCAGCTACGTGCCAACTAATGACCACAATGACCACAATCTTATTTAAAATCTGTTTCTGAATCTTTATAAACCGCTAAGTTATTAAAGCATTTAGCTGAATCTTGCATTTTAAATGTGCTTTTAGGACTTAAAGCTAATTACCACATAGCTGGTTAGGCTTTGCAATGTCTTTCAACTCTAAATACTTGAATTTTTTGAAAAGTCTATGAGAAAAATGTATGGAAATGTTACTTCCGAATCCAGAGCTGACTTCTAATTCTTACACCAAATCGCAAAAGCACATTCCTACTTTATGACTTTTGTTAACTGACAATGGCAATAAAACTTTCTTAATCAGGAAGTGTGCGTTAGCATACTAGTTGTTGGTAGCTTTACAGTGACAGTTGTGAAAAGCACGTATAAACTCATCGCCATGAATAATTAGAATGCTCAGAATGTATAAGGTAAGTGAGGAATAACTTTGGACCACTGCAAACCATTTAAAATGAACTGCATTTTTAGAGGAACTGTACACAGCCTGTGCTTAACCTGAGTTGCCAGTGCCTTAATCTGCGGATAGAGGACATATACAATTTTTGCTCATTCTCAGTATAGGGACAGGCCTCATGTGAAAGCTCAGAACCTCCAGAAATCACCCACTGAGTTGCAGAGGTGAAGTCGATGGCGCTGGGGGGAGCTTGGGGGGTGCCAGCTCCCCCTAAAATGGCCAAAACACCCCCATAGCTCACCCAAAGATTTTTGCCTCTTTTTCGTCCACGCCCTAAAAATGTTTAAACGGTAACCACATAGATAGATTAGTGATCAAAACAAGACTATAATAAATCAAGGAATTCCAAATAGTTCATAAATTAAGTCTATAGAAAGGCTTTTCAAAAGAATGGAAAGTATTGGGAGGGCAGAGATGCGCGGACGGGCGAGACACGGCACACTTTCCGTCAATGAATGAACAAGCACGCCTTATTATTAGCTTGTTATTATTACAAAGATGAAGCACAAATCATTGTCAAGTGCACAAGTTTTATGCATGGCACGCATGCTGCTGTGCACATTTTGTCTCTCAAGAACGCACAGCACATGTGTCCATAGCCTCAGCCTCCCCTAGAAAAATGACCGGCGCTGCCACTGGGTAGTGAGCATTCAGATTATAATCCTTTAAGGTTTATACTAACTGGATTTCAGCCTTGAAACTGGCAACCCAACAGAGTTTCATCTGAGGCTCATTCTGCTTTCTGAAAAAGTAGAGAACTCAAAATGTCCCACAGTGCACCTTGAAAAGTAGTGATGATTTTGAATAGAACACAATTAAGTGAAGTTGCTAGCATTAGCCATCAACCTTAGCTTGAGCTGTTAAAAGATCAATAATTTCCACATCTCAGACTAAAAGCTAATTAATCCAGTCCATTTACACAAGATCCATCTTGTATAATTATTATAAGTCCATAAATACTTTAGGACAGAAATAAAGCTTTAACTAAGTTTAGCTGACTTTTTTTTCTCTCAGATGCCAGAGTCACAGGGCCGAAGGTAGAGAGCCGCATTTTTGAATCACTCTGTGAATAAGGTTATATTATAGCCCACTAAAGAGTGCAGAGGTATGAAGTGAGTGAGCGGTTAGAGACTAGGATGGACATTTGGACTTTTAAATCAG
Source organism: Periophthalmodon schlosseri (assembly GCA_000787095.1). NCBI lineage: Eukaryota > Metazoa > Chordata > Actinopteri > Gobiiformes > Gobiidae > Periophthalmodon > Periophthalmodon schlosseri. The sequence continues at coordinate 4,510 of JACM01027722.1, forward strand.
GTGTAGCAACTTCAATTTGCAAGAAAATCCCAATTCGAAATTTCCCGACTCATAAGTAGAACACATTGCGTCATCTGTTCCACCATCTTTACATCCGCTTTGAAATTCCAACTTCCCTTTATCTTCCCGTGTCTGTGTGATAAAGTCTAACAGGATCGGTTCCAGTGAGCGACCACACTCTGATAAACCCATCAATAACCCTGACGCCACGCCCGCCCCCCTCCGAGAGGTTTGCCTGTTCTATTCCCGGGCCTTCGTGTTCAATTCATCCGTCAATGCTGTTTTGGAGAAGCCGATAAGAGCAGCGCACACATCCGATTGGGAGCGCTATCGATCCGTTTCACCGGGGCAACTTGAAATGATGAGGGGGAAACTACGGTTAATTCAGTCAGATTGAAACTCTGTAAGGAGAGCAGGAGTCAATGCAAAAGATCAGTCACAAGGGCAGCGGAGTGGGGGTTTAAAGAGGAGAGTTAACTAAAAATGATCTGACAGTTAACAACCTGAATGTTTTTTTTCTCCTATTCTGGTTACAACTATAAAGTGTAAGTCTCCTAATATGTAGTGGCTAACATACAGGGTTTTTTTTTTTTGACAATTTTTCATTACTTTCAATAGTTTACATACATTTCATTAGTATTTAGAATCATCGCCTTTAAACTGTATGACTTGGGTCAAACGTTTTAGATATCCTTCCACAAGCGTCTCACAATAGTTGGCAGGAATTTTGGCCTATTCCATCTGACAGAACTGGTGTAACTGAGCCAAGTTTGTAGTCCGCTTTTCTCGCACATGCTTTTTCAGGCACAATTCTCTTCCTGATGTCTTGGCTGATTGGCAAACTGGCAGACAGTGAGAAAAAAAAAAAAAAAAAGTAAAGTGTGTGTCTTTTTATATAGTATATGTAAACTTCTGGTTTCAACTGCACCTAGTTGGTCAAATCAAAGTTATGCTGTGTATCCATAGGGACATTATGTAAGATTTTGACCCTAAGTTTCATATAATAAACATGATTTCTGTGTTCATAGATACAAAATAGACATGTATTTTATCTCAATCTCAATCCAGAGTATTTTCAGTTCAGTTGATATGGTAAATAACCTGGTAAAGGATTGAATTAATAAATAAAAATGATACTGATTTATTCTTAATTACAAAAGGACTGATCAGAGAGCCAGCAGTAACTCAGCAGTAGCTCATTTGGTACAGCGCTTGTCCTCTGATCTGAATGTCGACGGTTCCCTCTCTTGACATCACTGGTAGCGGTCAAATCCACTGACCCACAGATTGACTGTGCAGTTCCTGGTCCCACAGATGAATACGGTCATTGTGTCCTTGAGCAACACACTTGTCACCCTTGCTTCCAGTACACGGGTGCATGAATGTGTGTGTAAATGTGTGAGTAAATGGGCCAGTGTTAAGTGCTTTGAGTGCCTTGAAGGTAGAAAAGAGCTGAAAATGCTATATTCGCCGAAAACAACATACAGTATTAACATGTTTAACTTCTTCAACACAATCGGAGTGTACTCTGATGATGAAACTACTGAACATCAGGTTTGTGAAGTTGTAGTGTATTGTTTGTTGTATTGTATATTGATGTAATTTGCCATGCAGGAGCATATATGACGTAGGCTTGTTGCGTAGTTTTGGCCAGGCTTGTATTGCTAAATGTAAGGAAGGTAAATAGTGCCCAGGAGAAATCACAAGATTACTGAAACATGCTTGGATGACATCTCTAACCACTTCAGGCATGTTTCTGATGATTGAACAATGTTATAACATGGTAGAAAGCTCCAAAAACTCAATTTTGCACAATCTTTAAAAACCCAAAAGAGCACTTCCTGGAAAAGTAAATGAAACAAAACCCAACTTTGGGAATGTGTGTGTTTTTTTTTGTTTTGTTTTGTTTTTTTTAATCAAAAGTTTAAATTAAATGAAAAACTCATAAACAAGAGCTACAAACCAAACCATTTGTCCATCAAAGCCACAGCACAGTTTTTCACTTCAGTTTCTAAAATCATAAGGTCTGTCTCCAGCTTTCAGACACTGCTACAAGCTGAATGTATTATTTTGCTTTTCAATCTGTTTTGTAATTATTATGAATGGTAAAATGGATGGTGCTCTCCGCAGTCCAGACAGCGATGCAAATCCTGACCTTTGCGGCCACGGTTGTGCTAGAATCTTACACCGAAAATATCAGGAGCGAGAAGAGACCCATGAAATGTGCACATGCCGTGCCATGTTTCTCCAGTGACCTTTAAGATGTGCTACATGCTACAACTAACGCGCTAACACATGTGGGAGGCACAGGTGAGCGAGGAGAGAGGAGAGAGTCTTACATTTAATATTAAAGGCCCTGTACCTGATTTTATATTATCTAATTAAGAAGTTAGCATGCTAGTTGTTGTTAGCATTACCCTGATGGCAAAACTCTGCTCTGGCCTCTGAAAGTTGGAAATTAGGATGCTTGGAGTGCATAAGTTAAGACCGGGAATAACTTTGACCACTGCAAACACTTTAAAAGGAACTAGTTCTGTTTTTCGCATTTTTAAGACAGTAAAAATCAGGTACAGCACCTTAACTAATAAAATTGAAATCACAGTTTGAATAGCCACTACTACCAAATCTCAGCATCATTATTTTCTTTGAAAATACCAAAATTATCTTGTATTCTGTATACATCTGGTAACCCTGAGGTCCAAGATTGTGTGAATTTTAATGCAGGGATGGCATGTGCTATAAATCCATCTTATAATCATTTCTGTTATATATATATCATTTTATTACCCAGCAAATAGTAATATTTTTCCTTGTAAGACAGAATCTTGTCAAGTAGGAAAACAATGTTAGAGTTGCCATGCATCCTTGAGTAAAATAGTGATTGAAAAATGGTGGGAAAAAATGGTTTAGACATCTACAAACTTGAAATGCATGGGATTCTTGTATTGTTTAGCAGTTCATATTTCAAAGGAAAAACGATTCTAACAAAAGATGCAAACAAAATAATACACTAACAAGTAAAGCACTAAACCTTGTAAATCTGAGGTAAAATAGGTTTTAGATTCTGTTCTGAATGTAGATGTTGAGAGGATAGTTCATCTATTATGCAAAATGTACTTTTTGGAGCTTTCTACCATGCCATACCATTGTTCCCTCATCAAAAACATGCCTGTGGTTTTAGACGTCATCCATCCATGTTTGAGTAATATAGCAATCTCTCCCACGCTGCCATTTTTCATAAATTTACAAAAGCATGATACAAAACAATACACTACAACTTCACAAACCTAATGCGATGTGCAGTAGTTTCATTAGCGGGATGCACGCTGAATGTGTTGTGATAACGCTCAGAAGTGGGAGTGAGTTAGCACAGAGAGCAAATGAATGGGAGACTAAGAGCGTCAAAAATGTACTGAAACTTATTTGACATTTTAATATGTCGTTTTTGGCAAATACATAGCATTTAATCTAAACAATTAAAGGTAGCATGGTGATCTAAAAAGGTTATGTTAATAGAAATGTGACACAGATACCCTCTCGTTCAGCTATTTAGAGAAATGTTTCACAGATAAGCGGCTATGATTGGAACGTCCCCAAAATGTCACATCTGATTCCAAATCCTCCTGGTTCTGGTTGGTTAATCCGCAAACTCCAAATGGATATACCAGCCATGAACAGGAAGTAGGGGGGGGATTGCCTGAACAAGTAAGCAGACTAATGCCATCCACATAATAAAATCTGACTGTTCCCGTTCTGACATTTGCCTCAGAAGTGCTGAAACCATCCATGGTGTTTCCGGTGACCTTTGCGCAGACCTGCGACATGCTTCACCTGCAGCCTTGACCGGTGCAGGAGGCAGAGGTGAGAGGAGAACAGAGATAGATGGTGCTCTGTGGAGACTGGCATTTGTCTACAGCAGAACATACACAGAGCAGGGCCATAGGGGAACCTTCAGAACATGGTGTCACGCAGTATTGGATGTGAAGTGTGAAGAAATTTGCAGGTTTTACTCATCTTTTCAGTCAAGAAAAATGACAGACCACAAATCACAGGACAGTTTGAAGTCTTGAGTCCAGCTTGTGGTTTTCTCGTAAGAGGTAATTGCTGAAAGAAATGGAGAGCATCTTACAAAGGTATATAAGTAATAATAGACAGGTATTAGCAGTATGCAAATGTGTCTGGTTCTCAATTTTTTTTCGGACAATGCACTTTTTGTAATTCGTCACCTCTTGCAACCCAACCGCCTTGATTTTTTTTTTTTTTTTTTTGTATAGGCTATTTATAAAGAAGGTAATACTTTACATAATAGGCTTACAATAATAGGCTTATTTGTACATTTAAGTCACTCTAAAGCTGTTAGGAGCAGACAAGAGTTTCACTTTTACATTTTGTGAGGCAGCAAATCCATTGTGTCTGCGCAATGACGTGTATAAAGGTATAAGCAACAGCTATATTTGATTTGACCACGTTTACCTCATACCTGGAGTCAGAGATAGGTCTTTATGAAGTTTATGAAATTTAAAATTGAAATCTTACATACAGTTCCTATTGACCCGTAGTCCTTGATGAAATTTCAGTATGTATCAAGCTTGTTTAATGAATTAATGAAAGGAATTCAAATTTGTTTTTAATAAACCCTTAATAAATATATGAAGTCTCTGGTCTGGTTTATTAACACTGCATACATGATAGATGAGGATTACTGCTCACATCAAATGACAGAACTTGTGACAAAAATAAAAGTACACTCCACAATTATTACTTTAAAATAAGTATACTTGAAATATACTTGAAAATATTTCTTTTTGATGAGAGTATGGATGAAAATATAAGCTTTGTGGTCTGTACAAGTGCACGATGGGGCCTAACTGAGAGAGCCTGTCCTTGCGCTCACATCCATCCTCTCCGCTGTGTTGGCAGTGTGCGCGTCCACAGTGAATTGTGCTCCGTAATGAGGACTGGTGCTTTATGGAAAAACTCTGCGGACAACGACGCGTCTGAGAAGGCGCTCTCGTTTCACTTCATTCATTTTGCCACTGGCTTCTCCGTGGATGGCCCATAGCGCCGGGTACATGCCGCACTAAGCACCCACTGCTCGTATCTGAAGGGGCATTGAAAGAGAGGGAAGGGATGTAAATGCATAAGCAGCATTACATTAGTCAGATATGCTTTTTATCGCCAGCGGTAACAGTCACCGGACAATTAGCCTCAGAGAGGGAGGGAGCAAACCATTGCAGTGTGTAGTGACCAGAACAGTGGACTCATCCCAAAGAGAAACCAAAGAGAAATGAGTATGAGGTGAAGGACAGAAATTCTATGGTGCAATTTGCAGTTTAAAGGGTCTATATTACACTATTTTTTATATGTTTCCTCCTCAAAAACATACCTAGAGTCGTGTTATGTTTCATTCACACATAGTTTAACACAAATCCTGCATATTTAGGCTGTGTTCTTCTGTCAGACTGAAAACACTCTGTTCCACCTTGTGATGTCATGCGGTAATACAGGAAGTTGCTCCACTGTGTTGTGCGCTCCATACACCTTCACTAGATTCATTTGGATGATTTCAGCCCAGGAATTGCCAATATCTACTAAACAAAAGGTAAAAGGTAAAAGGTAAAAGGTAACAATACCGCTCCATGGCATTTTGAGATTTGGAGATGTAGACAGACTAATAATAAAGGGTTACTCAAACATGTATAAAACACAACTCCAGGTTATTTGGACATCTACTTTTTACTTCTGCTTGGCTAAAATGAATTTGAAGAAACCCTACTCTTATTGGAGGCCATTTTCTCTCCCTCCTTTGGAGATCAGCCTGGTCTGCTCAGATTTCATCCCGTGGTAGGTGTTGTTGCCTGGGGTGAGACTCGTACCCCCTGCCTCCCTCGGAAATGACAAATCGCAGCTAACTCTGTCAATTAGAGCAGTGCACCAGACTGGATGAAACATTTAAGGTGGTATTAATGAGCGAGTGCACCAGACTGGATTAAACATTTAAAATGGTATTAATGAATGAGCTGGAAGGAAGGTTATTAAGCACATGTGAAAGTGTCAAATAGTGTGTTTAGGGAAGGTGTCACATGGGATTAGAAGTAATAATATGAATCTACATGCATGAAAGAAGGCGTGCTACATATGCCTTTTCTGTACACTGATCATGATTTCATTTTGAAATTAGAAAATAAACAAGTAAGTCCTTATCCCCATGAATGCTATGCCAGTAGAGCCATGCGTTTATTGTGAACACAATTTGACCACAGAACATTCCAGTGATGGTTTATGGACGTAAAAACTGTGCAGGAGAAGTCTGGATTTTTACCTGTGATGCAGTTATCCAGGCAACCTGAGCATTTTTGAGTACTCAGAGAAGATGACTTTGGATTAATGAAACAAGTGTGAATGAAGCAAAATGCAACTATGTATGTTTTTGAATGTGTTTTTGAACATGGTTTGAAGCTCAAAAAGTCACGTTACCATAATATGTGTTCTGTAATAATAGCATCAGTTCCACTGACTGTGTTCAGAACTGCAGAACAAATTTTATGCTGCTGGCTCCATTTTCTCATAGCAGCATGTCACTGTAGTAGTTTTGATTTTAGATCAAAATGGTATTGTGGCATTTGTATTTGATCTGTAGTCTACATTTTAAAAGAATGTTACTAGAGGGTGGTTAAAGGGATAGTTAGGTTGATTTGTTTCTTTTGGTAACAGGTATATTATGACATTATTCCAGAAACTGTAATAATTAACATGCAAGAAGACAGAAAAGGTGCAGGCTTGAGCTTATTAGGCCTATCCTTTATCGTAACATCATCTTGAAAACAATTTATATTCATAAAAATAGCTAAAGGAAAAGAACAATACAGTAACAGTACAGCAAAGTATAGCAAAGTGCTATAGCACAAACAAATCATAACCATCATAATTCATGTATCTGCCCAGAGTTAAACATTTAAAATGGAAGAGAGTGGTACATAATTTAAGTTCTTCTGTACAGCTATTCCAGATATACAAAATGTCATAATATTTGTTCTGATTTTTTTATAAACATGGCCGTTCCTCTATCTTGGATTTTTAAACAAGAGATTTTTTTTTTTTTTTTACTTTGAGCATGATTTTCATTGTGTAAAGGTCCACTAAATCATAAAATTTTAGGGTTTGAAAGTTTGTAAATAATGCATTGGTTTGTTCATTATGAGTTGATAATTGTTCTTACAAGGTGAAGATTGGTTTTGAGTTGTTCAATGCAAACACGCTTTGTAAGTACTCAAGCTTCAAATGCAGGACAGTACAGGTGCCACCTACTGGCATTAATTCAGTTTAAATTTTGGAACATATTAAAGCTACCATCAGTAAGTAGACTGGCTGACCCAGCTCTGTTGTATTCTCACATATCACTACTAGATGCTATGTATGTTACTGCAGTTTGATAGTGTGCCTTTGGCCTGACAGAATGACTCCCTTCGTCCTTCCCTCTGCCCTAACACTCGGTTTTGCGTGTTCCTATGAAAGGGACTGCCGCCTGAAATGATCAAGTTCCACGTTTATTTAGGCTTATGTAAATTTGCGCTTATCTGGGTTTGGAAAACATGATTTTACTTACTGGTAAGATGATGAGATAAGGCTGATCTGTCTTAATAAGATATAGCATGAAAATGCTATTAATACTGGCGACAGCTGTGCCTCATTTGTTCAAGTGAGTCTCACTGGTGAAAGTTTGGACCATATGCTGAAAGATATTTTTACAGTAGGCTAACTGTATAAAGACATGGTGGAAATTCAGGGGAGTTTATATTTTATATTAACAGTGTCAAAATATTTACACACCACAAATACCAAAACAGAATTGAAGGTGGCGTTATAATTCATCATTAAAAGTGCCGTCCTCCATTAAACTTAAGAAGAAGTTGGAGCAATGTTACACGCCGGGTGTAGTGTGAGGGGTTAGGGAGAGGGAGTAGGACTTGTTTGGGAAATGGCCCTCCAGAGAGCACAGGTGACCTTGAACAAAGGCCAGGTAAGGGGAGGGGAAAAGGGCCAGATGAGGGGAGGGGGGAACAGGTTTCACATCTGCCATCTACTGGTGAAAAAAAACAAAAAAACAACAACAAATAAACTTATGATAAACTTGTATAATTACAAAAGTGTTGGACAAGATGGCCAAGTCGTTGATGTTTTCATATGGGGTTTTAGTTCTCAAGACAAGTAGCCAATCAGAAAGCAGCATAAGCCTCACCTGAGTCTCTCATTTGGGTGGTCACTTGCAATGCTAAAAATCTGTTTTTACTTTTAAACCTAAAAGGACTCTCTGATCAGAATCGTCACTACCTAAACCCCAGCACCTGCAGCCAGTCATTCATCAGTGCTAGTGCAGCCTCTGTAGCTCAGTGAGTGAATTTTGGAAGTTCTGAGCTTTTGCATGAGGTATGGCCTGTCCATAGACTGAGAATGAGAAAAACACCACCCGACCAAGTTAAGTCAGATCTTAGTTTAGCAATAAATGAAAGATAGACCATTTTAATACCATACTGTGGAGCATTTCTAACAAATCAGTAACATCTCAATGGAGACAAGCAGGTGGTGAACCCTCTACCAGAAAAGTTACATATTTGCACATTCAAGTATATGCATTGAGCTTAGTAATACCCAGTCGTAACATGGAGTTAATATGATTGACTGAGTTTCAGCGGCAGGACCACGCCTCAACCTCCTTCTGCTCCTCTCCAGCAAACCACAGTTCACCTCAACCACACCTCTAATTACCCAGAAGCCCTATTTATACATATCATGTCATATCATCAATAAATATCTTTATCGTATACCATTGTTGTGGCGTGGTCCTCGCTAGTGAATTGTGGCGTGGTCCTCGCTAGTGAATGTGCTTCTGAAAAAGTAGCCCAGCATTCTATTATTATAAGGTGACCATTTAATCCTTGGCCCATTCCCTTTAGTTTTCTCTTCCACCCTTTCACAACACACTTTCAACACGGCTCAGAAAACCTGCACTAAAAACTCAACTAGCCTGAACTAAGGAGGTGTAAATTGAGATGCATCACACGCAGGTGGTGCCAACCACTTCTCCCAGCCCCCTGCAGTTTTCCCCCCACGCACGACCACGCTAGCTCCCCTGTCTCCGCAGATGCTAATTAAAGCCTACCTTATTATCCCTAATGCATTTGGGCTGTGTCCTCTCTTCAGTTTTTTCTCTATTGGGCCCCAAGCGCTGACAGCCCGGTGAAGAAATGTGCACCAGCTAATGACCAAAAAACTGCACTCTCTAGCTACATTCGTTGGGTATTATAACTTTGTAGATTTTGTAAATTCTTCGGAGAGTTATGGTGATCTGTTCGAGGACACCTGGGGCAATTCTGGGTCAAATAATCTAGACCAGTTGAAGGGTCTGTGAATGCAATGCAGTATGGTGACTGGCGATGACAGCACAAGCGACCCCAAACCAATTAGAGAGCGGAATGTAGACTCAGGGACATTTGGGAGAGGAAGAGGGGGAGGAGGAGAGCAGGAAGAGTCTGTCTGAAGAGGACACAGTCTCTGGTGAGCCCTTGACAAAATGTTTCCTTGCCTAGGTTGAATTTAAGTTGTTGAGATAATGCAGGAGTAATTGCAGTCTATTTCTTTACTGCTTTTCCCAGCAATTCAATCTTGAGTTTACTAATACTGGATATTCGAAATACCTTTGGCGAACCAGCACTACAACAGTATTTGATTTGATTTGAGCATGTTTACGTAATAGAAGCAGACACAAATAGGTCATGTTTATAAGTTATATAAAGGTGCGATTTGTAACCTTTCTGGTGAGGGCCTGCTACCTGATACACCACCTGCTTGTCTCCATGGGTAATGTTCCACAGTATGGCTTTGAACTTGTCATTCTTGCATTTATTCAATAACATGAGTTTTTAATGCTAGGAAACTGCTTTGAAAAACATCTGTGCTTAATATGAAAGGGTCCACCTCTCCACTCATCTTACCTGTAACTTGGCCAAATGACATCAGTTGCTTTACAGTTTAATGTCATGCCGTAGTACATTCTAAGCCAAGCTTTACCATCTCTGTGGAGACTAGCAGGTGGTGAGCATCAACCGGAAATGTTACAAAGTGGTCTGTTAAATAAACTATCTTTAAAGGTGCACTATGTAACTTTTTTGGAAGAAGGTCTATCGCCTTCCCATGCCTAGAATGCTTCACAGAATGAACAGTAAAATTATTCTTCTCCATGGCGACAAGCAGGTGACGCCTCCAGGCCAAGTTATCTGTCAGATTTGTGTGGCAGCTCTCCTCACAATAAAAATACTTCCCTGGCAAATCCACCAGGATATTTCTCTATTTTTTCTACAGATATCAGTCTGGTTCCCACTCCCTATGTCATGTCTTGAGCCAAAACCAAACGTGATCAAACAATCGGATTTGTTTATTTCAGTGACGCATGTGAAAAGAAGGAGCTCATTGGTCACCTATAATTTATAAACAGGATTAGTTTTCTTTGGACAAGTTTAGTACTTCACTGATTTAATCTGCAGAAATCTGTGTTTTTCAGTCTCTTTTGATGTGATTTCCTCTTAAGCAGCCATATTTGTTTTGATTACGAGGGGGCTATGCGTGTCCCTGATTGGCTAATTACGCCCATCTGAAAACGGGGAGATTCACCAGTGACCACCCTCACATCTACTGAGGAGGTGTGTATTTTGGATCCCAGGCAAAAAATACATGTTTTTCAAGGCATTTTTTTAGCAATAATAACGCTTGCAATTGAATAAATGGATATATTAGTTTAATCCCATACTGTGAAACAAGCCAGTAACATCTCTATGGAGACAAGCAGGTGACAGATCCTCCTTCGTTACATAATACATAAGCCACCTCTAAATAACTACTCACCTATGCTCCAGTCTGCACCGGTCTAATTGACTGACTTGGCTATTATTTAGCTTTCAGCGAGTGACGGGAGGTTAGGGGCTTCGCTGTGGTAGACCCCAGGCAAAAACATCCACTGCTCAGTCTCCAGTGTGCTCATGATTCAGCCTGATCTCCAGACAGCGACAGTCCCACCCACCTCTCCTTCTCTTCCTCACCCTGCGGGCGTCTGCACTCCTCCTCTCCTCATGTAACTGCCCTGACCATGATTGACGTTTGCTAATTCTCCTCTTTGGCGCGTCGGGTTTGGGCAGTCAGGAGCTGGGGAAAGCAGGGGTCCCATGTTAATGACGGAGCACGCTGCGACTAAAGCGGCCTTAGAAGAGTGTGTGGGAACTAGGACTGAATATGCTCCAAGGTCTGCATGGGAGAGAGGAGGGAGAGAGGGAGGGAGAGAGGGACGTAGGGGAGAGGGACAGAGAAATGAAGGAGGAGATGTGACAGAAGAATGAGAATATTTGAGTGTTTATTCCAACCATACTGAAATAATCACGTAACAACATGTTGACTGCTAAACTAAGAAGAGGTGAAATGGTTGTAAAGGGTTGCTACCCAGAGACTCCTCAAAGTGTTGGTTACCGGTGTTGGGAAGTAACTGAATACATATTCCAAGAATACGTATTCTAAATACTTATTTTGAGTAACTGTATTCCAGTACAGTTACATTTTCATTTTGTGGTATTCAGAATACAGTTAATTTCCAAAAACATTACTCTTGTGGTGAGAGCATGTGCGATTTTTCCTTCTCCAATGAGTGATAGAAAAACATAAAGCTGTTTTTAATCCTATATTCCATTTTTTCTACTATAATTTAAACTCAACGTAAAAGCATTCTAAGTATTCAGAATGCAGTACTCTGACTGGCCCATGCATCAGAATACATTTTTTTCTGTAACTAAATACATTTTCAAAGTATTCTTCCCATCACTGTTGCTTAATCTTTCCACTGTGAGTAATGCTTTGCTGCAACTGCTGTGTTGGAGTGGTTTTCTTGCAGTGAGATGAAGAGCGGAACATTTATCCTTTGAAAATTCTAGATTTTGTTCATCATTCAAACAAACACTGTGAAACCTTCTGAACGTGGTGCATCATCTGCTGGATACCCTGAAAATAGATGCAAGTAAGGACATCTGTTTCTCGGATATTTTCAATGTTTTGTTTAAATTTCACTCTATTTTCTGGCAAAAAGTTACATATGTAGTTATGATAAATATAAGACTGCAGCAATCTGACCAGAATTTAAGAAACCGCTTGGATGAGCAGCAAAACGTCTTCACCAAATAACTTTGACAAATTGACAGAATAGAATTTTTCTTTTACATACAGTTGAGACCAGAAGTTAACATACACTATAGAAAAAGACACATACACTTTTTTTTCTCACTGTCTGACATGAAGTCAGAATAAACTTTTCCTGTTTTAAGTCAATTCATGTTAGAAGGATTTGTTTTTGACAATTTTTCATTACTTTCTTCAGACGTCAGAAATTTAACTAAATTACATTAGTATTTGGTACCATTTCCTTTAAACTGTATGACTTGGGTCAGACATTTTGGATATCTTTCTACAAGCTTCTCACAATAGCTGGCATGAATTTTGGCCCATTCTTTCTGACAGAACTGGTGTAACTGAGCCAAGATCTAGGTCGGCTTGCTCACACATGCCTTTTCACGTCTGCCCATAAATTCCCAATAGGACTAAGATCAGAGCTTTGTGATGGCCACTCCAAACATTGACTTTCTTATCCTTAAGCCACTTTGTAACCAAGTTGGCAGTATGCTTCAGGTCATTGTCCATTTGGAAGACCCATTTGCACCCAAGCTTTAACTTCCTGGATGATGTCTGGAGATGTTGCTTAAGTATGTTCACATAATTCATGATGCCTTCTATTTTGTGAAGTG
>JACM01078000.1:0-23346 GCA_000787095.1 Periophthalmodon schlosseri
GTAGGGAAATGTGTCTTCTACATTTGACCCATCCTTCAGCGCCTCTGGGTCAAACCTGCATTTGACTCATCCTTCAGTGTCTCTGGGTTAAACCTGTAATTGACCCTTCCATCAGTGTCTCTGGGTTAAACCTGTCTGGAGCAGTGGGACCATCTCCAGATCTTGAGCTAGTCTTGGTCAGGACTAACTTAGCTGGAAGATTTGACCCAGTGCATGTTTTGTGTTATTTTGTACAGTGTAAAGCCTACAGTCGTGTTTGTATAGAACAGTGTAAAGACTAACGTCGTGTTTGTATAGAACAGTGTAAAGACTAACGTCGTGTTTCTATAGAACAGTGGGGGTAGAGCAGCTCTTATATTAAAATGAATGATTTGTTTTGATCCAACCTTCAGTTACTGTCAGTTCCCTCTTAATATGAAAACATATGATGAACATGTGACTCTTCTGCAATCCACAAGTAGCAACAGACCTCGTCCCCCCTCCTCCCTCCTCCTCCCTCTCTCCTGCCTGAGGTGAGGAGAGGAGGGGGGCAATTCTCTCTCTCTCTCTCTCTCTCTCTCTCTCTCTCTCTCCAGATCTGTCAGACGCTCCAATTATAGTTATTAATGTTCAAACAGTCACATTCACTTCAGAGAAAACAGAGCAGCCTCTCTCTCCTCCCTCTCAATCTCTCTTAACATCCTCCCCTTACACTCTGTTTCTCTCCTCTCTCATCATCATCTTTCTACCCTCATCTCTCCTCTCCCCCTCTGTCTCTCCCCTTCTCCTTTACCCCTTTCTCCCACCCCTGTTTTTGTCTCTCTCTCTTTTCTTTTCTATCTCCTCTTCTCCTTTTACCCCCCTCAATCTCCTCTCTCTCTCTCTCCTCTCTCCCCCTTGCTCTCCATCTATTCTGCTCCTTCCCTCTCCTTTACCCCTCCCTCTCTCCATCTCTCTCTCTGTTTTGCATTAGCCCATTTGAAAGTGTGGACAGTTAATCTAAACAGGTCGTTAGCATTAGCGCAGATAGCATCCAAGCGAAACTAGAGCAAAATAAGATAATAGTGTGTGAGAGAGAGAGAAAGAGAGGGAGAGAAAGGAGAGAGGGAGAGAGAAAGACAGAGGGGTGTGTGACAATATTTGGTTAATATTTGGCTTTAATTTACACAAAAAACAGCCCTATTGTGCTTGAGTGTGTTCTATAGTTCTGATCTCTGACACCTGTGGATCATTATGTTAGAATTTGGACATTTTAAATCACAACATTGATCTAAAACGACTTAATAAAAGAAACAAGTCCGCTGGCTTCTGCGTTAGAAAACTGCAGTGCCCATTGGGAGCTGACGGCGTAATAAAGATTACTGAAACATGCATGAATCACTCATAGACTGTATATATAAATGGACATAGCTTTGCGTTAGCTGCCACGTTTCAAACAGGAAGTGATCCTGGGCGCGCTTCCGGCTCCATCAACGTGGCTCCTATTCACTTTACACTGAAAAACTGTGGCCCCTCTCTCTGTAACTGCTGCTGTCAGACTCGTCATTCTGGTCTTAAAATGTTCGTATTCACCCGCGCTACATGATCCTGGTGTTTTTCTTTTGGCCGTGATTCAAGACATGAACATTAATAACAGACAAATCGGGCGCCTTCTTTCTCTGAGGTTGCTCCCTGCTAAACCAGCGGTGCGGGCGGGAAGGGGCCTTACCTTCAACAGCCTCGCTCTGGATTGGCTCTTTGGTTGCTATGATAACTTCTAGCCTCGATGAACTTCATTTGACTGGAGCCGAACGCTATGGGTGATGTCACACTCACTTAGTCCACTTCTTTATCCAGTCTATGGTCTATTTCACTAACTGCTGGTCGCCGCTAACACTGTCTTAGCCTAGCCTAGCTTCTTATTTCAACCTCGCACACTTTTAATCTTGTTAACGTAAACAGCTGACACCCTCTTTAAAAAAAAAAAAAGAGTAAATTATAAATATGTCCAGCGTTTTCACTCAGCTGATGCAGCCTGGGCCCAGCCGTGACTCACACTTAACAACACTGTATAACTCTATGGGAGAGTCAGAGCTTTTGACAGAACTCTCCAAACGTCTGATCCACACACGTTGAGCCTTATAATCGTACAGTGTGTCTCGTCTTTGGTCGATGGGCAGATTTAAACTCTGAGGCGTTTGAACATGTCCCTCACAAAATGTCAACCATATTTACATCATTTTGATCTTTCAGCTTTAATTAAAAGCTGCAGAGAATCGCCTCCTGGTCGCTCCTGCTCTTATCACGCTGTTTATAATGTGTGTTTTTAATGTCACTCAAGGACCACAGGGAAGGCACTATGGTCCATCCTGGTCTAGTCCTGGTTTAGTCCTGGTTTAGTCCTGGTCTAGTCCTAGTTCAGTCCTGTTTAGATCTAGTTTAGTCCTTGTTTAATTTTGGTTTAGACCTGGTTTAATTCTGGTGTAGTCCTGGTGTAGTCCTGATTTAGTTCTGGTTTAGTCCTGGTCTAGTCCTGGTTCAGGCTATTGGCAATTCCCCCCTCCCCTTCTCTTTTTCACTCTTCCCTCTCTCCCTCTTCCCTTTCCCTCTCCCCCTCTCTCCCTCTTCCCTCTTCTCTCTCTCTCCCTCTTCCCCCTCTCTCTCCCTCTTCTCTCTCTCTTCCCTCTTTCTCTCACCCTCTCTCTCTCTCTCTCTCTCTCTCTCCCACTCTCCCTCATCTCTCTCTCTCTCCCTCTTCCCGCCCTCTCTCTCCCTCTTCTTTCTCTCTTCCCTCTCTCTCTCCTTTTCTCCCTATTCCTTCTCTCCCTCTCTCTCCCTCTTCTCTCTCTCTTTCTCTTTGTCCCTATTCCTTCTCTCCCTCTCTCTCCATCTTCTCTCTCTCTTTCTCTCTGTCCCTATTACTTCTCTCACTCTCTCTCCTTGAGTGGAGTGTTTTGACTCTTCAGGCTGGAGTGACTCGAGGATCAGAGTTCTGCTTATTAGACTCTCTCTCCTCTCCCTCTCTACTCCTCTCCCCTTTCCCTCTTTTTTTCTCTCTTCTCCCTCCCCCCCCCCCCCTCTCTCTCTCTCCCTCCCCCCCTATCTCTCTCTCTCCCTCTCTCCTCTCTCTCTCTCTCCCTCCCTCCTCTCTCTCTTTCTGGACTTGAGTTTCTCGTGGATCAGCACTCTTCTAATCAAACCCTCTCTCCTTTTCTTTCTCCTCTCTTCCCTACATCTTTCCTTCTCTCCTTCTCTCATTCCCTTTCCCTCATCCCGCTTTTCTCTTTCTCTTCTCCTTTTCTTTCTCCTCTCTTCCCTCCATCTTTCCTTCTCTCATTCCCTTTCCCTCCTCCCGCTTTTCTCTTTCTCTCTCTCCTTTTGAACTTGAGTTTCTCGAGAATCAGAGCTCTGCTAATTAGACTTTCTCTCTCCTCTGATCAGGACATATGGTGAAACGACACAGAGATAAAGACAGAGTCTCAGGAGAGGGAGAGAGAGAGAGAGAGGGAAGGGGAGGAAAAGAGAGTGTGTGTGAGAGAGAGAGAGAGAGAGAGAGAGGGGGGGGGAGGGAGAAAGAGAGAGAGGGGGGGTCACCTATAATCCATCACTCAGGCTATTCAGGTTAGACCTCCTACTGTACATTTTTGTCAATGTAGTTTTCTGTTTCTTTTAGTCCTGGTTTAGTCCTGGTTTAGTCCTGGTTCCATCCTGGTTTAGTCCTGGTTTAGTCCTGGTTTAGTCCTGGTTCCATCCTGGTTTAGTCCTGGTTTAGTCCTTTAGTCAGGCAGCAGATGTGACATACAATTGAAACCAGAAGTTTACATACACTATATAAAAAGTCACACTTTTTTTCTCACTGTCTGACATGAAATCAGACTAAACTTTTCCTGTTTTAGGGCAATTAGGCTTAACAAAGTGATTTCTATTTGCTAAATGCCAGAATAATGAGAGAAGGATTTGGAGTGATGGTCTCTCCTAAACATTGACTTTGTTATCCTTAAGCCACTTTGTAACCAGTTTGGCTGTATGCTTCGGGTCATTACCCATGTCGCCTAAGCTTTAACTTCCTGGCTGATGTCGTGAGATGTTGCTTCAGTATTTCCACATAATGTTCTTTCCACATGATGCCATCTATTTTGTGAAGTGCACCAGTCCCTCCTGCAGCAAAACAACCCCACAACATGATGCTGCCACCCCTGTGTTTCACAGATGGGATGGTGTTCTCAGACTTGCAAGCTTCCCCTTTTTTCCTCCAAACACAACGATGCTCATTATGGCCAATCAGTTAAATTTTAGTTTTGTCAGACCACAGGACATGTCTCCAAAAATGAAGGTCTTTGTCCCTGTGTGCATTTGCAAACAGTAATCTGGCTTTTTTATGTTTCATTTGAAGTAATGGCTTCTTCCTGGTAGAGTGGCCTTTCATCCCATCACTGTGGATAATGACACACTTTTACCAGCTTCAGCCAACATCATTTTCATCTTTTGTTCTTGGGTTGATATGCACATTTCGGACCAAAGCACGTTCACCTCTGGGACACAGAACCCATCTCCTTCCTGAGCAGTATGATGGCTGGACATTCCCATGGTGTTTATACTTGTGTATAATTGTTTAAACATATTAAGGTGGCACTTTCAGGCATCTGGAAATTGCACCCAAGGATGAACCAGACTTGTGCAAGTCCACAATCCTCTTCCTGATTTCTTGGCTGATTTCTTTTGCCTTTCCCATGATGTTACACAAAGAAGCAATGTGTTTCAGGTGCTTTCAAATACATCCACAGGTGTGTCTCTGATTAACTCAAATGTCCTAAAATTGACCTAAAACAGGAAAAGTTTAGTCAGACAGTGAGAAAAAAACCATGTCTGTCTTTTTATATAGTGTATGTACGTAGAGGTAATTCCATAACTGTTACCGAACAACTGTAATGTAAACAAGGGCCCAAACTTATTTAGTTAAATGAAAGTTTAAACTGTCTGAAAAATGTCTTCCTTGAGCGTAAATTATCTCTGCATTTTGGATGAAGTTTTCTGTGTTGATGACAGAGGTAGAGGGATTCTGTTTTACAACTCAGAGCTACTTCATGTATTTTTTAGCACTTTTCTTCAACTTTTTTTTCCACAAACTGACACTTAACTGATGTAAAACTATGATACATATTTAGCACAGGTACTGTCCGCCAAACCAAGTCAGAATTAGAACAACATGAAAACTTGTCATATGCCTAAGATACAGCAGAATCCTGTGTCTCGTGATCCAAGCAAACTCTTTGAATGTTTCCGACACAAATCTGGTGTTTGGTTTTGAAGCTAACGCTAACCATAGCTCCTCCAGGCCATATGCTTTCCTCTGAGCGCGACTAATGCTAACGACAGATCCGGCGCTAACGCAGTGTTGTGCCCTGCTCAGCTCTGTCCTGTCGGATCTGTGCCGCTAACACGCTAACACGCTAACATGCAATCCCTGTGCTGCGGAGATACGCTTGTGTTTGGTGTTTTCTGAAGACTTCACACAGGATCAGAGGAGAGAGACGCTAAAGGAAGAGACAGGAACATGGAGTCCACAGGAGAGGCACGACAAGGTTCATTTAAAGAGGGGGTATTCTGCAAAATGGACTTTTTGGAGCCTTCTACTATGTTATAATGTTGTTTCCTCATCAAAAACATGCCTGAAGAGGTTTTAGATTTCACCCGTGCATGTTTGAGTCATCTAGCGATCTTTCCTATGCCTGAAGGGTTTTAGATTTCACCCGTGCATGTTTGAGTCATCTAGCGATCTTTCCTGGGCACTATTCAAACCCTCCTTACCGTTAGGGTTGGCCTTAGCCTTCAGGAAATCCTAAGCAGAATTTGCCGTTGGGGCCATCTCCGCTTCAGTGCCACCTATTCATATTTGACTAAATTAAGACAACACTGTCATCATCTCAATCAATTGTAAAAAGACAAAACAATTCTAGAGACTCACAACAGCAATAGCTGCAAGTATAACAGTATACAAACGTGTAAGGCAGGGGGTGTGGGTAGTCCTCCTCCAGAGAAATGTTTCAATTCTAGACATTTTTTCTTGATTTCTGGTGGAGTTTCATGTGTTCCAGTTTAATAAAGTGGGCTTACATTCTTACAGTACATTACATTCTTTATGTTGTAAACTGCAAGTCTACACTTACTTCAAAATCATAAGAAGTAGTACAAAGTATTGATCCAAGTTAGAGCAGCATAAGAGAAACAGACCAGACATAACATCAGATTTATAATCATCAGATCATTTGAAGTCTATGTAATTGAACTGAACATGAAATAATGGTCAATTCAAAGAACAGACCACAAGGAATATTGATTTTAGGATCATGTTATTTTGATGTTAATTGTCAGGCTTTGGAGAGTTGAGTTACGTGACATAAATTTGCATATGAAATTAGCGAAAATTTGTGCATATTAATGAGCATTTAGAACGCATTCAGGAGTCGTTCACAGGTCCTTCATTCGTCCAGCAGATGTGACGAAGAGGTTTCTGCCATAATCAATGTTATTCTCAAACTAGGAGCAGTCTCCTGTTCATCGCCATCATCTGATGGTTTAGATCACAAAAGGATAAAAACAGCCAATGTGATAAACTGACTCTCCAGCTGCCCTCGTGTCCCTCTGATATATGTCCTGTCATCATAATTATAAACGTCCAGCTTCACTGTTTTCTCCTGCAGGTCCAATCGTGTAAAGTGGTGACATTTTTTGAGTCCTCTCTGAAAAGTCCCTCTTTCCCCAAAACAATCTTCCTCTGGTTCCTTCTTGAAGCATTGTCCAGTACTTCACTTAAACTTGGCTTCACTAACTTTTAGTCTAAACAGCCATTCAAATCCGCTGCCTCAGCACACTGCGAGTGAAGGGGGGCCTCGCACTGGTGTAAATACGGAGCTGTCCAAACCAATGCCTGACTCAAAAACAAATGTAGGCAGCACATGTTTAGCCACTGGAAATAAAACACATCTAATCTTTTTAGAGGGATATTTAGACAAGTATAAACACCTGAACACCATTTAGTTTCCCAAAAAATCTTTCCAATCATCATTTTCAATATAAATGTATGGGCTCTAGGGGGCGCTCTAGTGGCCTCGAGGCCCTAAGCAGCTGCTTAGTCTGCTTATAGGCTGGGCCGGCCCTGCTTACTGTTAGCAGTACGAATCTGTACAAGGCCATCCACTCTCTCCTCTCACTCTCTCTTTCACCATTAAAAATAAGGGCATACATTGAAATAAGGTAAAAAAAAACCAAACAAAAAAAATATGCAACCAGAACAACAGGGCAACCGAACATGGAGCCATTTTGGATCGTTATCTCTCACTATTGTTAGAGAATTTGGCACTATCTCCCCTCCTCTCTCTCTCCTTCCTCTTTCCTCTTTCTCTCCTCTATCTCCCTCCTCCTGCTCCTCCTCCTCCTCTCCCTCCCTTCTCTCTTCATTTGTTGTAGTGTATTTGGCAGAGAGTGTTGTGGCTGTGGTCTTAACCCCCCCCCCCCCCCCCCCTCAACCATTGGCTGTCTCTCTATCCCTCTCCTCTCTCTCTCTTTTTCTTTTGTGGTGTATTTGGCTGTCTCTCTCTCCCTCTCTCCTGTCCTCCCTCCTCTCTCTCTCCCTGTTCTTTTGTTACTGTATTTGGCTGTCTCTTTCTCCCTCCTCTCCCCCCTCCTCTCTCTCTCTCTGTTCTTTTGTTAGTTATTTGGCTGTCTCTCTCTCCCTCTCTCCTCTCTCTCTGTTCTTTTGTTAGTGTATTTGGCTGTCTCTCTCTCCCTCTCTCCTCTCTCTCTGTTCTTTTGTTAGTGTATTTGGCAGAGAGTGTTGTGGCTGTGATCTGTGATAGCCTGTGATTCACTGAGTCCAACACGTTTGATCATTTCATTATAATCGGCCTTTTATTAAAACACAACACATTCCTCTCACCACATTCACGATTATAAAGTCACATTTTTTTTAAGTCGGTCAGATTAGGAAAGAAACTACAACCTGTGTCCATGGGCAAGACACTTTACCCTCTTTACCTGTGTATGTGTGCGTGTGTAACTTTGGCACAGAAAGCAGCCATTTCTCTATTATTCTGCCCTGGGGCAACTTGTGTTCTTCACTCAGCATGGAATGAAGCCAATCAAGGCTACCAGTTATAGCGGCTAATATGGAGCCAAGTTCCATATTTGGAAATACGAGAGCGAGTATCGTAGCAACCAAAGAGCCAATCAAGGTAACGCCCCTTCACTTTGCAACGCTGTCAATCAAACCTATTGCTCATGCTAGCGGGGCGACTTTGGGGGAAAAAAAGCGCACCTGATTGTTATTTTTTTTTAAAATTTTAAATTAATGTTCATATTTTGATTTAGGGACAAAATAGTGAAATAAACATCCCAGGATCACATAAGAGCGGGTTGAAGCCAACATTTTAAGGTCAGAATGGCGAGTCTGTCAGCAGCAGTTACAGAGAGAGGGGTGATGTTTTTTCAACAGAAAGTGAATTGGAGTTTATTGCGCCCACGTTCACTTCCTGTTTGGAACGTGGCAGCTAGCGGGCCACATATGTCCAGAGATATATACGGTCTATGAGTGTGACCAGGATGAACCAGGAACACTGTAAGTTGGTAGATTTTTTGAATCAGATGCCCTTTCAGTCACCCTCCAGTTCACAACAAAGACAAATGCTTATACTTCACCATAGCTTCAACAATCCATCATTTTGGCAGTAATAAAATTATTTAGTTGTTCAGTTGTTTTGGAGTAACTCACGTTTTAAAGGTGCAGTACCTGTTTTTTACTGTCTTAAAAACAGAACTAGTTCATTTTAAACAGTTTGCAGTGGTCCAAAGTTACTCCTCACTTACCTTATGCAGTCAGAGCATCCTAATTATTCACCACGGTGAGTTTATAAGAGCTTTACACAACTCTCAGAGACCAGAGAGGAGTTTTGCAGTGATGGTAAAGCTCATAACAACTAACATGTTAACAGTTCACTTCCTGATTCTCAGACAAAAAAAACACTTTATAATTAGAGCTGCTTATACAATATATCTGTACTGGGGCATAGACTGTGTATATAAATGGACATAGCAAACCTGTTAGCTGCCGCATTCCAAATAGGAAGTGAGGAGCTTCCGGCTCCATCGACTCTGGTTTCAATTCACTTTCTTTTGAAAAACTGTCGCCACTCTCTCTGTAACTGCTGCTGTCAGAGTCATCATTCTGGTCTTAAAATGTTCATATTAACCCGCTCTACATGATCCTGGTGTTTTTATTTTTCTATTTTATCCGTACATCAAGATATGAACATTAATAACAGACAAATCAGGTGTCTTCTTCCCCCGAGGACGCTCCCACTAGCGTTAACAGGTTTGATTGACAGTGTTGCTAAGCGCCCTCTCCCTGCTTAACCAGCAGCTAAACCAACAGCCTGGCTCCGGATTGGTTCTTTGGTTGCTATGATACTCAAGGTCAAATTTCCATATATGGAACTCAGCTCCAAATTGGCCACTATAACTGCTCTAGCCTCGATGAGCTTTATTTAACTGGAGCCAAACGCTGTGGGTGACGTCACACTCACTTAGTGCACTTCTTTATAGTCTATGTACTGGGGCCAGACACATTTTGCTCAGATACTTGAGGTGCAGGCCTTTATTTGAATCTCTTGAACATTCCCTGCTTTTGAGTTCCCTCCAGTTCATTTTTCACTGTGGACATTATAATTAGAGCGTGTTCTTTCCTGCAGCCTCTTTGTCATCCCGCCAAATTAAGAGCGCATTTTCTCCTCTCTGTCCCGCCACATTAAGAGCCTCATAAGCCCCCCTCGCAGCGCTGATAAACGACTGTGTTTGTACATTAGCAGGCGTGTTTAATGGACTTTTGAGCGATTACGTTCGGTTACCATCAGCAGCGCCGCGACACGTGTGACAAACGCGCCCGGGATAAAGCTCTAATGAGGAACATTCAACTCAAGTGCTCAGTGGAGTTTTTTAAGTATTCAAAGAACGACAGACGATAAAGAGTGAAGAGGCTGAGAGGGGCTGGAGCTGTGACAATCGTTTGTTTTTAGTGTCAGTGATTTTAGTCAAGATGTTGGCCAATCATTCATAAATCAATAGCAGGTGCAATTTTGTCCTTTTACCCAAAACACATCACAACATAGACTGTATATATCTCTGAACATAGCTAACCTGCTAGCTGCCGCGTTCCAAATAGGAAGTGAGCATGGGCGCACTTCCAACTCCATCGACTCTTCTCCATTTCACTTTCTATTGAAAAACTGTGGCCCCTCTCTCTGTAACTGCTGCTGTGAGCCTCGTCATTTTGGTGTTAAAATGTCCTTATTAACCTGCTCTACATGATCCTGGAGTTTTTATTTTGCTATTTTGTCCCTAAATCAAGATATGAACATGAATAACTGACCATTCACACACTTTCTTTCCTCGAGGTTGCTCCAACTAGCGTTAGCAACAGGTTTGATTGACAGCGTTGCTACATGTTGGGATTCAAAGTGTAGTATTGCAAATTTGATAATATTTTAAAAATAGGAAGCTGTTCAGAGTGCACATTATAAACTTGTCCAGGACCACCAGGATCTGCAGCTTGGGTTTCACAAGCTCAGCGTGTCCATATCTACTTCCTGTTTGTCTTTTTCAAACAGGAAATGGCTCCAAGTCTGGACCAGGGTCTTATCAGAGACTGAGGACAGAAAGAGAGGGAGGGGGGGAGAGAAAGAGGGGAGAAAGGAGTAGAAGAGAGAGGGGGAGATATAATATTACGCTGTTTCATGACATCACAAGGTGGAACAGAGTATTTTGAGCTTTGGAGATGTGAACAGACTAATAATAAAGTGTTACTCAAACGTGTGAGTGAAATAAAACACAATTCCGGGTATGTTTATGAGAAGGTAACAACATTATAACCTGGCTTGAAGCTTAGAAGAGTCCATTTTGTGTATAGGACCTTTAAGAACTGGCTAATACCACATCAGACCTGTGATCCTTAGGGTGCTGGCCTTCCTCATCTGCGTGTTCTTCTCCTTGCTGTCCTGTGTGCTCTACAGTATGTTTTATGTGCCTTATCTGTTTGTATTCTCACTGCTTTTTAACTGAACTGTTTTTATTGTTGTGTTTTTAGGCGACCATTTTACCATCCGCCCAGGAACACAGATGAAATATCACCTCTCTGGCAAATTAATGTACACTGTCCCTGTTAAATGAACCAAATCAAACAAATCATCTTGTTTTGGTCCTGGTTCAGTCCTGGTTTAATCCTGTTATAGTCCTGGTTTAGTTCTGGGTCAGTCCTGGTTCAGGCCTGGCTCAGTCCTGGTTTAGTCCTGGATTAGTCCTGGGGTTCTCATTAAACCTCACAGTGGGACTTGTACAGGGAGATTAGAGATCAGGTTTGGGGGGTGGGAGTTGGTTCTTTCCATAAATATGTACTATTACGGGACAGTTTAGTGGCAGAGAGGTTAGCACTGCTGTCTTTTAACAAGAAGATCTCTGGTTTGACTCCTGTACTGTGTGTAAGTCTGTGTGTTCTGCCTGTGTCTGTGGAGTTTGCTTGTTTTGCCTGTGTCTAGGTTGAGTTTGCGTGTGGCCGTGTGGGCTTCCTCCATAAGGACATGTACAATGGGCTCCTTTCTGGGTTAAATAAAGGTTTAATACGAGGACACCCCTCCCCTCAGATTCAAACAGTGGACACTTTTATTGTTGGGTTTCAGATGACATCAGCACATTGTAGAATCGCTATAGTTTAAACTGAGCTGGAGAGGTCAGAACTATAGACTGTATCTCTGGACATATCTATCCCGCTGGCCACCACATTCCAAATAGGAAGTGAGCATGGGCGTGATTTGGCTCCATCAACTCTGGCTCCTGTTCACTTTCTATTGAAAAACCGTCACCCCTCTCTCTGTAACTGCTGCTGTCAGGCTCGTCATTTTGGTCTTAAATGTTTGTATTAACCCATTTTACAAGATCCTGTTTTGTTTTTTTTTCTCTATTTTGCCCCTAAATCACATTTGAGAGACTGAAATCTGAACTTTAAACTTATCCAAGAATCCCATGCATTTCAGAACATGTTTGTAGAGATCTAAACTACAGGTTTAATAGCTTTTACACAGAATAAGACCTCATGAAGACACAGGGAGGGCATCTGACACACAGGGAGTGAATCAGGGAACCTTCAGAACATGTAGCCCTGTGGTCGTTGTGTGGCCCTGTGCGGTGTTTGGTGGTGTCTCTGGGGGGGCTCTGCTCCTCACAGCTGTGAGGGTCTTTTTCCTGTGCTGCAGATTACATTGTTTGTGTGTTTCCTGCTTCTGTTTAAACCAGAGATAATTTTAGACCAAAACATAACGTAAAGAGAGGGGAGTCTGAAGGTCTCAAGAGGACCAGAGGACAGAGGGCTTCAGTCCTGGTTTAGTCCTGGTTTAGTCATTGGTTTAGTCCTGGTTTAGTCCTGGTTTAGTTCTGCTTTAGTCCTGCTTTAGTCCTGGTTTAGTCCTGGTTCAGTTCTGGTTTAGTACTTGGTTTAGTTCTGGTTTAGTCCTAGTTTAATCCTGCTTTAGTCCCTGGTTCAGTTCTGGTTTAGCCCCTAGTCTTTAGTTCTGTTTAGTCCTAGTTTAATCCTGCTTTAGTCCCTGGTTCAGTTCTGGTTTAGCCCCTAGTCCAGTACTGGTTCAGTCACTGTTTAGTTCTGGTTTAGTCCTGGTTCAGTCCTGGTCTAGTCCTGGTCCTGTCCTGGTTCAGTCCTGGCTGAGTACTTGGTTTGGTTCTGGTTTGGTCCTGGTTTAGAGCTGGATCAATCCTGGCTCAGTCCTGGTTTAGTCCCTGGTCCAGCACTAGTTCAGTCCAGGTCTAGTTCTGGTTCAGTCTTAGCTAAGTCCTTGGTTTAGTACTGGTTTAGATCTGGATCAGTCCTTAGTTTACTCTGAGCGAATTTGAAGATGTTGACACAGGATTCACAGTGGACCATATAAAACCATGAGGAGCAGAAATAGTCTCACGGCTCCTGAAAACTGCATAAACAGTCCCATGGTCCCTGAACACATCACGTCCTTCCTGAGTGGCTTTAAAAGGCCCTGGAGAATCTGAGCTCACAGGAAGAACTCAATCAAACCACAAGGTACTACAAAGTACCACGAAGTACTCCAAACTACAAACCTACAAACCTATACTAAGTATTGCATATTGAAGTGGAACTAAAAACTAAATACACTGTTTTTGCTACTAAATTGTGTAAATGGTGTTTTAAAAGCAATATCTACTGATCCTAGCCATTTTTTTTTTCATCTTAGTGCAAACTAGGTACAGTTGCCTAAATCTAACTTTGTGCTGTCTTCAGTGGCCTCTGGTAACTCTATTTCCAGTAGTTGGTGACATCACACAGAACTGCCCTGATCGCAGCCAGGCGTTTCTGACAACAAACACCTGGCTGCAGGGGCGGAGTTTGAAGTGTGGATACCTGTTAAACCAATCAAACTGTTCCTTATATTACCAGACACCGCCCCTCCTCCCCCCTCACTCTTCCCTTTAGTCCTCCAGACCCCGCCCCTCCTCCCCCGTCACTCTCCCCTTTAGTCCTCCAGACCCCGCTCCTCCTCCCCCCTCACTCTTCCTGGTACTGCCCAGTTTAAAAATGTCGTCCATAAATTGTAACTACAGTTTTCCATCGAAGTGTTATATTTTCACTATTAAAAAATTCAATATTTTCTGCTCCTCTGGCTCTATATAAAATTGAGAATCTGCATCTAAACGAATCTCTGTGATGTCGTTAGCATGTCATTATGCAAATGAACTCCACACTCAGAGCAATTTAGAGACGCTCAAATCATTATTAAAACGCTTATTAAAAAGTGATCTGCTCGTGTGAATCCGAAGCACATGTTACGGAGTGGTTTTCACATCTGAGGAAGGTTTGGCCAATTCCAAATCTTTATTTCTCCAGATTAGTGACATCACGCACTTCATGTAATCATGAACGGGACTGAACTGAGGGAGGTTTGACTGGAGATATCCCAAGCTCCAGGAGACTACAGGTCTGACGTGGACCTATTTTGGACTCTCCAGTTCTTTGGACTTGGTTTAGTCCAGATTTTAGACCTGATGTAAACCTGGTTTAGTCCTGGTTTAGTCCTGGTTTAGTCCTGGTTTAGTCCTGGTTTAGTTCTGGTTTAGTCCAGGTTTAGCCCTGCAGTAGTTCTGGTTTAGTCCTAGTTAACTCCTTGTTTAGTCATAGTTCATTCATGGCTTAGTCCTGTTTTTTGTCCAGGTTTTGTTGAGGTTCATTCCGGGTTTTAGCCTGGATTTATCCCTGGTTTATTCCTGGTTTAGAACTGGTTCATTCCCGGTTTAGTCCAAGTTTAGTTCTGGTTTAGTCCAGGTTTAGTCCTGCAATAGTCCTGGTTTAGTCTTAGTTAACACTTTATTTAGTCATAGTTCATTCATGGTTTAGTCCTGTTTTTTGTCCAGGTTTTGTTGAGGTTCATTCCTGGTTTTAGCCCGGATTTAGCTCTGGTTTAGTTCTGGTTTAGAACTGGTTCATTCCTGGTTTTAGCCATGATTTTGCTCTGGTTTAGTCCTGGTTTGGTCCTGGTTTGGTCCTGGTTTAGTCCTGGTTAGCCTACGTCACCCATGCTGATTTTACTCTGGTTTAGTCTTGGTTTGGTCCCGGTTTAAAACTGATATTATCCCTGGTTTTATCCCTGGTTTAGTCCTGGATTGATCTTGTTTTTATTGCAGTTCCAATTCCACAGACAGTGCTTGTTCTGTCAGATCTGACCTTCTGAGTGGACAGTTCACACTTACTCATGTCGAGGTGTATATGTAGCTGCACACACTCACGCACACACACGCACATGCTTTTCGTGCTTATTGGGGACATTCCGTTGGCTTCCATTCATTTCCTGGAGACTGATGCTTTTCGGCTTATTGGGGACATTCCGTTGGCTTCCATTCATTTCCTGGAGACTGATCCTAACCTTAACCACAGTCACTACTTGCCAAATCTTAACCTAAACCCTAACCTTAACCAATCTGAACCCAGATCTGAACTTTGAACCATGTTGTTGATCTAATAATAACTGATTTACGTCATTGTCCTCATGATGTGAGTGCGGACATAGCTCAGTCCCCGCACGGTGAGAAATACCCGCCCACACACACAGACACAGATATGACACGGAGGAGGCGGTCATAGATGTAAAGGTCATATGGAGTGAACACCTGCTCTGTTAGCGTTGTTAGCGTTAGCGCTGTCAGACTTTTCCTCCTGAGACGCTGAACTTTTCAAACTGGACTCATTCCGAAGAACACAGAGGCCATATTGATGTCTGTAAAGGGGGAGGGGCTGAGATATCAGGAGGGGCTTGAGTATTAGCTAGCAGCTGATTGGATGAAGTAAGCAAAGACGCAGTTTGGCATTTAGATTAGAAAGTCCAGTAAGAGTGATCACGATTATATCACATGCCAGATGTGCTCATGTGGGTCCAATATGACATTTATTAAAAGGGGGTATTTTTTCAAGTTTTTTGGAGCTTTTCTACCCTCCTTACACGATTCTGTGTAATGCTCCGCCCACAAGCCTACGTCACCCATGCTCCCACAACACAAATCTCCGTAAATATATAAAAATGTGATACAAAACTGCACACTACAACTTCACAAACCTGATGCAATGTGCAGTAGCTTCATTAGTGGGATGCAGCTGATTGTGTTGTGACAGCGCTCTGAAGGGGGAGTGACTTAGAGCGGGGAGCAAAGGGAGGCGGGACTCAGAGCGTCAAAAACGAAAGTGAAACTCATAAAACATGTTAATGTGTTGTTTTGGCGAATATAGCATTTTCAAAACAAAAAAAGGAATCATGGTGATCTAAATGTGTTATGTGTTAGCAGTTAATACTCCGGAGAAGTTAAATACCCCCTCTTTAAACAAACGAGTGGAAAAGAACGTAATAAGTTTAAAGTTTTGGCCCTGACGATGAGGAGGAGTTGCCTGCTAAGTCCTGTCTGATATATCTCTGCACTTTGATTACAGAGGGACATCAGTCTGGTCCCACTCCCTCTGTCTCGCCTCGAGTCAAAACCAAACATGATCGTCCAATTAGATTAGTTTAAAATGGATCCAGACCTTAAGCTTGAAGGCCAGATGTGCTTAGTTTTCAGGTCCAGTTTCTTCCACCTGCGACAACTGACCAAAGTAAAACACCTTTTGACACAACTGCGGCTCGTCCAAAATGCGGCTGACGTCTTTTAACTGGTGCTCGAAAATATGAATACATCACCCTTCACTGGTCGCACGCACTTTAGGATCCGTTTCTGGGTTTTTTGTGTGTTTTTTTTTAAGTGTTTGAATGTTTCCACTTCATCCTTACAGTCCTTGCGTGGTCTCTCAGGTCAACCTCTTGAAAGTGCCAAAGACCAACTGGAAGTTCAGAGTGGACCTTTGGCACAGTTTGAGATGTTGATATGTTTATTTAGAGTTTATACTGTTTTAAATTGTTGTATTCACTGTGTTTTAATATTGAACAAAATGAGTTTCGTGCTTCAGAATTCTACAGAAATCCGAGATGATATTTTTGGTCTTTTGTTTTTCCTCGTAAGCAGCCATGTTTGTTTTGGACCATGTCTCAGTGAGATAAGGCCAGGATCAGACCTGCCGTTGTGGTTGACATTTTAGTCCGGGTTTAATGGAATGTGGAACTTTCAACAACATTTTTTTCAAAGGTAAATGTTGTTGTGGGTAATCATCATTTCAGATCATATATTTTAACCCCTCTTCCTCTCCTCAGCCCGGTCTGTGCTGCAACGTTTCCATAGAGACACAGACCCTCCATGAATAAAACAGTGAACCAGCATCCCATCTGGACCAAACCGGGACTGAACCAGGTCTGAACCAGGACTAAACCAGGACTAGGCAAGGACTAAACCAGGACTGAACCAGGACTGAACCAGGAATAAACAAGGTCTAAACTGGGACTAAACCAGAGCCAAACCAGGACTACAACAGGGCTGAACCAGGACTGAATGAGGACTACACCAGGGACTAAACCAGGACTGAGCAAGAACTAAATCAGAACTAAACAAGGACTACAACAGGGCTGAACCAGGACTGAACCAGGACTACACTAGGGACTAAACCAGGACTAAACCAGGACTAAACCAGGACTGAACTGGGAACCTTGATCTTGTCATAAGCTGCAGGAGTTCACCAGGAGCAGAGGTGTGATGTGATTTACATTATTGTTAGCATTGGCATTAGCGTTGGTGTTAGCAGGGCGGTTGTAGCATGTGGCCTGTGTGAACCTGTTAGCATGTTAGGGCCGTGTTAGCATGCTGTTAGCGCCATGTTAGCATGCTGTTAGCGCCTGTGTTGTTCCAGGGAGACCAGGCTGCTGTGGTTGTGCAGATGGAGCTTTAAAGTGACAAAATGCCTGAAGAAGTCATCCATATTATGTTTGAGTAAATGGTCATAATTTTCTTCAGCGCTTATCCACCTTCAAGGCATTTACATGAAGGAACTACTCACCCATTCACACACTAGTGTACACAGACACAGTGGGCGAGGTGGGTTAAGTGTCTTGCCCAAGGACACAACTTCTACCATAAGATTAATATAACAAGTTTGTGGAGCCAATCCCCAACAAATAATGAGAAGGTTCAACATTTGTGGATCATAAGTTTGGAGATTTCTTTCAAAAATCTCCCATAGAATTATATAGGCCCCGCCCTCTGTCTGAGATTATGACATCATCACTTTCTAGACCGTGACCACTATTGTAACGTTTAGCACATTTCGGTTAGACAGCAAAAATCTCATGTGACCTGCAATATTAGGAGTATCCCAGAAATACTTTTTTGTCAACATTTTCCACAATAAATAACCTCTTCAGACTAACTGCTGATTTCACCAAAACTATTTACATTATAGTTTTACCAAAAAAATTTTCCACAATAAATAACCTCTCCAGACTGATGTGATTTTCAGATTAAAGTGACTACTAATTTCACCAAAACTATTTACATTATAGTTTTACCAAAAATCTTCCCTAGTTTTTACTAGATTTACCTCCTGGTTGGACATGAGCAGCAGATGTGGCATATATAGCATTAATTCCATAACTGTTACCTAGCAACCATAATGTAAACAAGGCCCAAAACATATGGACATTAACTTCAAAATGCAGAGGTGAATCATCTAAACACGCTCCAGCCATTTTTAACCTTTCAATTAAGCTCATTTGTTGATCCTGTGCAACACATTTTGGACTCCACCCCCTCCCTCTCTCCTCCCCCTCTCCTCCCCCTCCCCCTCGGGCTTGTTTTAGTGCCATTAATTAGCATGCGTGTCCCGCCCCCTCGCTGTGTATGCAAATGTTAATTAGAGTTTGATGAATGGAGAGCAGGCTTACGGTAATGACGTCCCAGAGGGAAACTTCACGGTAAAAATACTGTAAAAATCTGCAAAATGGCTTATGTGGTTTAAACTACAGCTCCAGGCCAAAGAACAGAGCAGAGGGTTTGTCAGACAGAGAGAGGCTCGAACCTAAGACTCTCTGGTAAGGGGGCAGTGGATTATGTGCTTTAAACTACAGTTCCAGGCCAAAGAACAGAGAGTTTGTCTGACAGAAAGAGGTTCGAACCAAAGACTCTCTGGTGAGGGGGCAGTGGTGGGTATGGACCTCTCTGCTCTGTATCTGATGAATCTGTATCTACATTTACAATAAAACACTTGATGAAACACGTGATTAAATAAATGTCATTTTAATGCCGTACTGTGGAACATGGAGATGTCACTGTACATGGTCTGAAATGTTCCACAGTGGCTTTAAACATTTATCTATCATATCCATTCATTAAATGTGAATTCATTGCTAAAAAAGACATATTTTCCTACCGTGAACAGGTCGCCTCTCCACAGATCTGACCTGTAACTTGGCCATGTAGCATAATCTGATTTTCTCCATGGAGACAGAAGTTTAATGTCTCACTGTGAAACACGGAAATATAACTGAATTGTTCCACAGTAGGGCATTAAACGTATTCGTTTCTTACAGGTGTATTTAACTAAATAAATCACCCAT
Source organism: Periophthalmodon schlosseri (assembly GCA_000787095.1). Lineage (NCBI taxonomy): Eukaryota > Metazoa > Chordata > Actinopteri > Gobiiformes > Gobiidae > Periophthalmodon > Periophthalmodon schlosseri. The sequence continues at coordinate 19,044 of JACM01078000.1, forward strand.
GGGTACTGTTTGCAGGCTTGCCTCTCCACAGATGTGACCTGTAACTTGGCCTGGTAGCATCACCCGATTGTCTCCATGGAAATAAATGTGTATAATGTCATACTGCGAAACATTCCAGGCAAAACATTAACATCTCTATGGAGACAGGAAGGTGCGGGCCCCACCTGAAAAGTTACATATTGAAGCTTTTTAAACTTCTTTAGGGCTCCACAAGTAAAGTTATTTTCTGTGATAATGCGTATAATTTAACACAAAAATGGCTCTTTAATAAGCATTTTTTTTTTTTTTTTAATTTTGTCCCTAAATCAAGATATGAACATTAACAACGGACCAGTCAGGCTCCTTCTTTCCCCTAGATCGCTCCGCTAGCGTTAGCAACAGGTTTGATTGACAGCGTTGCTAAGTGCCTCCTGCCAAACCATCAAGGAGCGTTGCCTTCAACAGCCTCGCTCCGGATTGGCTGTTTGGTTGCTATGCTACTCGGGGTCTGAATTCTAAATATGGAAGTGGGCTCCCCTACAACCTCTAGCCTCGATGAGCTTCATTTGGAGCCGAACGCTGTGGGTGAAGCCACACTCACTTAGTCCACTTCTTCATACAGTCTATGGTCTGACTCCTGCACCTGTAAAAATGTGATTAACGAGCAGAGAACAGAGGTCTTGAACGCAGCGCGATGTGTTTAAGGTGCTGCCGCAATGGGACAAAAGAGCGTCATTATGGAGACAGGTCTGAGGTAATGAGGTTACAGTGCACATAATGAGACGGTGTTAGCGTTAGCATAACAATAAAGCACTGACAGCAGGAACAGCACAATGTGGGACGGCTTTTCTTCATTAGATTTTAATTTACTTTTAAGGACGGGTCTTTTTGTGTGTGATAATATCTTTCATTTTCTTTCTTTATGGCTCGGCTAAACCAGGACTAATTTGGCATTTGAAACCTTAACAAAATATTAGTTAAACCAGGTCTGAACGGGGTCGGACCAAGACTAAAACAAGGCTAAACCAGAACTGAACCAAGACAAACCAGGTCTGAACCGGTATTTAAACCAGAACCAAACTAATGACCTTTATTGTTAGTGTTTTTGGTTTTTTTTGTTTTTTTTTTATCCAGACTTGTAAAAGACAGAAGGCGTCAAATCAAATGGTATGTGGCATTGTGTCCTTGATTTTGCTGATTAAAGAGGAGGTCTTCTACTTGGGGTATAACAGCTAACACATAACATATTTAAATCTCCATGTTTCCTTTTATTGTTTTGAAAATGATATATTTATATTACAACAACATATTAATATGTTTTATAAGTTGCATTCTCATTTTTGACGCTCTGAATCTCCCCTCCCTTTGCTCGTTGTGCTAAGTCACTCCCCCTTCAGAGCGCTGTCACAACACAATCAGCTGCATCCCACTAATGAAACTACTGCCCATCACATCAGGTTTGTGAAGTTGTAGTGTATTGTTTTGTATCATGTTTTTGTATATTTATGGAGAATTGTCGTGTGGGAGCATGGGTGACGTAGGCTTGTGGGCGGGGCCTGGTAAAGAATCTTACAGCGAACCATATGGAGGGTTCGATAAGGCCCAGGAGAGATCGCTAGATTACTCAAACATGCATGGATGACATGTAAAACCTCTTCAGGCATGTTTTTGATGAGGGAACAACATTATAACATGGGAGAAAACTACAAAAAGTCCATTTTGCAGAATACTGCAGAAGTTGTTTTGAGGTCTTACTTATATATTGGCTTTCAGCATTTCTGGTCATATTTCATCTACTCTTGCTGCTTTTCCAGGCTTTGTATAACTCATTGACTTCTTCTAATGTCCAGTGTAGATTTCTTCGATCTCATTCGTTGTTTCAGTTTCATCTTCAGCGTCGGTTTACCATCGCGTTATCCTAAACATTTGAAACTATATGGGCAAAAATAACTGCATGAACATGGTGATAAGTGACATTCATACTCTACATTTATGATTCAAATGAAAACGACTTGTCTCCTCTAGAGTCAGTAAGAAACACTGTCATTATAATGTAATGCAGGACTTTGAGAAGTTTGGAAAATACCTTAAAGGGGCCATATTATTATTTTCTGATCTATGTTATAATGTTTCCTCATCACAAACAGACCTGGAGTTGTGTTTTGTTTCATTCACACATGTTTAACACACAAACGCTGTATATTTAGGCTGAGTTCTTCTCTCAAACAGAAAACACTCTGTTCCACCTTGTGATGTCATGTGGTAATACAGAAAGTGCTTCACTATGTTTTTAAACTCCACACACCTTCACTAGAATCAGCCCTGGAATTGCCAGTCTCTACTGAACAAAAGGTAAAAGGAGCTGTGAACTTGAAAACTACCACTTCATGACATCACAAGGTAGAACAGAGCATTTTGTGGTTTGAAGATGTAGAAAGACTAATAATAAAGTGTTACTCAAATGTGTGAATGAAAAACACAACTCCATGTTTTTGAGGAGGTAACAGCTTTATAACATGACTTAAAGCTCACGAGAGTCAATTTTGCGTAATATAAGACCTTTAAAAATCTAACCAATTCTTATCATTACTATTGTGAGAAAATGTATTAAAAATTTCAGAGCAGTATCAGTGTCTCCTCTAATCTTAAATGAACCGTAACGAGCTGTTAGATTTATAATAGAATGGAAGGTGCTTGTTGAAAAGGGCCCCTCCCCACACGATCACCGCTGCTGTGGCTCAGATGGGATCGGCTCATGTCTCATTGTCTCCATTCAAAGCCCCTTCCTCATATCGGCGCCGCACTTCGGACCTTAATCCTTCTTTAAACCTGTAATTATGTTTGAGACAGTCCACATCTCCAGAAGATCTCCCTCCAAACCCACCCACCCGTTCCATTTGCGTCCTAATGAAAAACCAGACATCTGAATTTCAATAAGGGATTTAATATGAGGGATTAAAGCGCGGCCAGACTCTGCTCCTCTGGGAATTACGCTCCAATCCACTTAACACACCACAATCCAACATGTTATGACTATTTAGTTAAATCTACACATGTATCATTTATTAGCTATTATTACATATTAGGAGCTATATTACAGGGAGGACATGCATATTCCTCACAGAGATCAGGAGTCGAACCCACAACCTCCTGGTGAGAGGGAGGAGACAGGATAACCGCTCTGCCGCAGCAACACAGGGAGAACTTGCGCGCTCCACTCGCAGAGATCAGGAGTCTAACCCACAATCTCCGCACTGAGAGGAGGTGTCTTGCCTGTGGGCTTGAACTTGTGTTGTTTTAATTAATTCACTTTTCGCAACATCAACAAAATGGAACAGAGCAGAGTCAGCAGAGCCTGAGGTGTCCGAGGAGTTGGGGACACAGAAGAAGCAGTTATTGTACTAGCAGTAGCAGTAGTAGTAGTATCAGTAGTAGTAGTAGTACTTAAAGTAAGAGAAGATACTAGTCTCTCATTAAAAATAGGCCGTATTCGATAATTGTAAAAGCCATATGAGATCTTTGCCTTCCTTTCAATGTTATGGCAGTGAATGTATGTATCTAGCATTTATTCAACAGGTGTTGTTATTCATGAAGAACACCATTATGAGTCGAGTCGCCTCTCCACAGAGCTGACCTGTAACTTGGCCTGGTGGCGTCCCCCTGGAGACAATTTTAATCCCGTGCTGGCAAAGCAGAAACATGCAGGTGGAGGTACATTTGAACGTTTAAAAATGTGAACCAGGTCTTGTTATAATATAAATTAATTAAGTCTCATTTAAAGCTACCATCTGTAATTAGATTGGCCGACCCGCTCCTGCTGTATTCTCACATATCACCACTAGGGGCTACCTACGTTACTGCAGTCTGAGAATGTGCCAGCTTTGACCTGACAGAAGAGCACCAAAGATGACAAGTGAGGGGCCAGGGGAGGAAAGAAGGAGGGGCCAGTGGAGGGGAGGGGCCAGGTTAGGGGAGGGGGCAGGTGAAGGGAGGGGGGAACAGGTTTCACATCTGACATCTACTGGCGAAAAAAAAAATGAAATAAACTTACGGATGGTAGCTTTAAACGTTCCAAACTTGTTGAGCACTGTACACGGCTCTGTTCTTATGCAGTTTGTTCCTGTTTTATTGTCACATTTGCGTTTGTCATGTTTCATATTTTTATCTCATATTTACATCTTTCCTTCGGCTCTGACACAATTTGACGTTTGGATCTGATCTCTCTTAGATACAGATATTATTCATAGCATTCAAATCTTTCTCTCCTTCAACATGACAGGTGCATTAGGCTGTGTGGAGAGGGGAGCAGAGACAGGAGCAGAGA
>KN473559.1:0-27437 GCA_000787095.1 Periophthalmodon schlosseri
TGTAAGTGGGCCACCTCCGAGAGCGGGAAGGGCATCTCTCTGGAGTGACGCAGCGAGCTCTCCCCCAGCGGCCCGTCTGACAGAGGGCTCTGGATGGGCGACGTGGGGCTCCGCAGCTGATGTCCGCTGTGGGAGGAGCTTAAGGACGGCTGTTTGGGGTAGCTCTCGATGTACGGGCGCGGCTTGGGCAGAGTGGACACGGGGTCTAAAGAGAACCTTGGGGGGCAGTGGTACGCAGAGGGGTCTGTCACCTCCGAGTAGCTGCGTCGCCCCTGGAAACTGGCCCGGAGGTGTTGGGAGGCGGGGCGACAGGAGTAGGAGGCGGGGCCGTGGTCACTGACATCCAGCAGGGGGGAGCGGCGGTGCATATCCGGGGACAGGCGCTGCAGGACAGGGGAGCGTCTCTGTTGTAAAGGGGGAGTGGGGGGCAAAGGGGCGGGGGAGTGCCTCTGCGAGATGGGGGAGTGTCGCTGGGAAACCGGAGAGTGGCGCTGGATGGGAGAGTGGCGCTGGACTGAGGAACAAAAGACAAAAGTTTGTTCAGTTATTATTTTTCTTTTTTTTAATGTTCAATACAAAACCAAAGAACAGTATGTAGGTTGTACTCCTCTTACAGTTCTAAAGAAATCACAACTGAACCTGGGTTTCCAGTGCCTTAACCTGCAGACAGAGGACACATACAAGTTTTTCTCATTCTCAGTATATGGACAGATACACTAGCACTGATTAATGATTGGCTGTAGGTGCTGGGGTTTAGGTAGTGAGGATTCAGATCAGACAGAATTTTTTTTTTCCAGTTTAAAACAACTGGATGAGAGACTGGAACTTGCAACCCAAATGAGGGACTCGTGTGAGGTTCATTCTACTTTCTGATTGGATGATTGTCTCAAAACAGCAAATTATAACATAAACAACTTGGGCATCATATGCAGTGTTTTTGTAATTATGAATATTTCTCTACCACCCTTAAGTTTGTTCAGTTTTTAGAACAACTGGATTCAGAGGCCTCTGTTACACCTAAAATCAGACAGACACCTACCAGGCTTACGCAATAGAAACCATTTCCTATTTTTGAGGGCATTTTGTGGTTTTTGGGTGGACAGACTTGAGCATCTTCACATCATGCACGGCACATTACCATCATAACATCTGACTATTGTGTACTCTGGTTTATGCCGAAACAAACAACAATTGCAAAGAGTTGTGTTTTATATGCTTATAAATATGCTTCCAGAATTAGACTGAAAAAGTATAATGTTGCAGCATCTGCTCTATTTAGAATGGGTTGTATAGGGCTGCAACGGTTCATCTGAAAACAATACAAATAATAATAATAATAATGTTTGACTATTTTATTTAATAATTGTTCTTTGTCATAAACCATTTGCAACACTTCCCATTTGCATTTTTTATGACAAAGACAGCACTAACACAATGAGAATATACATTTTTTAAAGTGAAAATTAATCTTAATTTGTAAATATTCTCTACCCTTTAACAAAAAAAAAGAAGAAGAAAATCACTGGTCTAATCACAGTTTTATCCCTAGTTTCAGTTAATATTACACCTCCTGAGTGTGTTAGGACATCTTTACTCAGAATTTTCTCAGTTTGCGCAGAGACAGAAACTCAAACCACATACACAGTGCTGCAAACCAAACCTGTGTTTTTGTCATACTGTTTCCTTTACTGTTACATTCACAGCAATGGGCACACAGACCTGGACTGGCCTGCTCCTGCGAGGCCTTCCTCAGAATCTCTGTTTGTTTGGAGCTCAGAGCCTGGAGACGACTCAGCTCCTCCGTCAGCTCTGTATAAGCCAGCGCCAGGTTCACCCTAAGAACACACAGGCACAAGGTTACACACAGGCACAAGGTCTGAAACCCATTTCAGAGTGATGAAAATCTAGCACCGTTATCATAGCAATTAACAAAACACAATATTTTATCTACTGAGTGGGCAAAAGTCTTTAAAATATCACCTAAACAGGAAACTGAAACCCATGACAAAACATGAAATATCCCTGTACATTATTGTCCAATGATATGATCCATGCTTATTTTATTTTGCAATGCACAAAAACAAGGTATGACCATTTGAACTGTCATAATATGTCATTTTGACCTGCTTCCAAGTTGCATATTAGTCCAGTGCTCAGATCTCTGCACTGGCTTCCTGTGGCTCAGAGAATAGTCTTTCTGCAGCTCTGACTGTGTACAAGTCTCTCCATGGCCTAGCACCAAAGTGCATCTCCCACATGTTAGTTCAATTCAATTTTATTTATACAGCACATTTAAATACAACTTAAGATGCCCAAAGTGCTTCACATAAAAAGTAAAAAAAGACTACCAAACAAATATACAGATAATACCAGACAGCCATATGAACCACCTCACACTCTGAGGACGGCAGGGACTGTCCTCCTGCTGGTGCAAAGAGTCAGGACTAAACATGGGGAATCAGCGTCTCAGTTCTATGCAGCTAAAATGCGTAACTGTCTTCATGATCAACATATATTAAACCTTATAACATGCAATATAACTTTGTACACTGAGCTATTTCACAAATCATCAATTATCTCATTTTCTGAATGGCTCGGGTTGAGCTCACATCACCTCCCCGCACCTCCTTTCTAATTGAGGTGCCCATGTTCCTCTAGTATTTTTAGCGTCGCCACGGTCACACTGCATAATTGTCGTTTATAAAATCACACCATTTCATGCAAGATGTGCCTCGTCTTCCTCCCAGAGGCCGCACTGACAGAGCATGTCTATTTTTAAAGGGCCACAAACGCCGCATGTTTTGCTTATATGAGGCTTGTGTGCGTCGTGACCATGGCAACAGATGACTTTTTTTGTCTCAAGTCATTAGCTCAAGAATAGGCGCTAATAATGTAATCACGCTAATGCTACAAAAGGCTATAAACCGGTGAATCTCTAATTGAGGTGAACACGGACTTTTGTCAAAACGCTATACAGAGGCTCTTGTATTTCTTTAGATAAACGCATAAGAGACAGGAATAATAATTAAAAATACAAATAGTTACTGAGAATGCAGGTACGCCTAAAATGGATGGAAACACTGCATTTCAATGTGTGCACTGTATATAGACAGGTTGTATAAAATATGCTAAGATATTTTCAACAGGCTGCTATCATAAAGGTAGCCTCAGTCTGGTTAAAAAGTCCTCCTACTTTTAAAGATTAACCCTGCCCTTTTCCGGCCAAGCAACTCATACTGGCATTCACTTTCACAATACTTTGTCATTGCTGCTGTGTGTCTTCCTCCCTTAGCATATATGCAAAAGAAGTTGGCAACACTTTATCATAACTGTAGCAAAACTTGAATTAGCCCTAACATAAATAAGTCACTAGTAAACTAGACTCATTCTCTGTAAACTATTTGCAATGAATAAAATCCATGCCTTATTACGGGTGATCAGTTAATCATTGTGTTTAGTGCATAGACAGTATAAAGAACATATATATATAGTCTATGGTTTAATGTCAAGCTCTGTCAGCTCTGTTCCATGTGTAGATGCAAAATAATGAAAAGTGTATCAAAGTTTTGGATCATTTTTACTTGCAGGCCATGGAACAATTCCAGTATTCCCTGAGTTATCCCTTAGTTAATCAGCCTTACTTACAAATGAACCATGTCTGGGTTTTGACTGTGTTGGTAAATGATGACTTCACTTAGGAGAAACTGTTTAAAGCTGAGAAACCATGGCTCTCATCAGCAGAATAGAAAAGTAGCACTTGTAAAAACATTGATATAGTAAGATGGGTTTGCAGATAAACAGCATATGTGGTTTAGAGCCGAATGCTGAAATGCTGAGAAGCACGGAGAGATGCACAAAATAGGAAGTTGTAGAGCCATTACAGCCTGCAGTCTCAGATCTGATAAGCTTATCTCATATGTCTAACCAATTTTCTATAAACCATCCTCTCCCTGCCTGGAACAGACTCATTTCATACCTAGATTAGAAAATTAATTAAAGACAAAGATAACATGGTGCCTTAAAATGTCATCTTTACTATCTCTGCATCTTCCAAATAGTAAGAATTTAATCAAAAATCCTCATTGAGTTAAATATAAAGTGGCTACCTGTCACGCCCAATTTCGCAGGCGTCAGTCAGAGCCGTTCAATAACCAATCTGACCCTGAAACTTTTCTCCAGTTGATGCCGACAGATAAGTATTTCTCCTCAATCCCCAGTTTTCGCTACAAATATACGCCCAGGCACTTTCAAAACACATAACTCCTGCCCACACCGCCAAGCACAAAATATGTTGTGGGGATTTTTTTGCTTTCATATTCTTCACCCTATGTGGTAAGGCAATAAACTGCATATTACAATTCATAATTTGGAAAATCTTTAATATAACTCACTATGCTTGGTTATCAGTTAGCTCAATCTTATAGATGATTAACAAAGTCCCTAATTAAAACCCACTCGGAAACAATACACCTGTGTAGGTCTTACAGTGTTAGTCATCACTGTTCATATCCTGATTTAACAACGCTAAATACTACAAGACTACTGCTCTGTTTAGTCCTTTGAAACATGTTTAAGTCCCTTCTTATCCTTATTCCTTAAAGTTCATTTCAAAATGATTAAAATGATTTTATATGTTTGTATTGTCATTTAAATCTTTCTTGTCATGTAAAGCATTTTGAACTACTTTGTGTACAAACTGTTCCTTTCTTTTTCTATAAACCAATATTATGCTTTATTCCTGCCTTACTTACACTTACTTACACAGATTTTTCATTTTAGTTTTTATAGTGTGTGTATGGAAAAAATACAATTTTACAATCAAGCCATAACATCCAATAGAACCCATCTAAACCATGTTTTGCACCCTCATTTTGCAGCAGTGGTGATTGCAAAGCAGTTTAAATTAGGCTTGGAACTGTAGCTGCTTGTGTTCAAGAGGAATGATTCATAAAGCCTTATCAGATATAAAAAGTTTTAAGTCAGTTTAACAGAAATGGCTCCTTTCAACATGACACATGAGACAATAGTATATTCTTGGTGTGTGTGTGTGTGTGTGTGTGTGTGTGTGTGTGTGTGTGTGTGTGTGTGTGCGCGCGTATGTGTTTTAAATCTCTCTTATTATTTGAACTAAAAAAAAAAAAAAAATTAGAAAAATCAGAGCCAAATCACTGAAATGATGAATAAAAAAATCACTGTTTTTACCGTAAACTGTCAAAAAGAACGCACCAGCACATGAAGTCTTGCCCACCCGTATTTCCAGAAGTCTGACTCAGAGCCCCCTGCCTCTCCACTTTAGACATCATTCCTCTTCATTCCATTTTCTGGAGCCTGACATGCAAATTTGTAACTGTGTAATATTCATCTTGAGTATGCGCTAAGCTAACGGCCTCGTAAATCTGCCCTGAAGTGATAAATTGAATTTACGAAGCCTCTGAGAAACAACATCATTTTTTACTTGCGAATGTGGGTGTAGCATATGTTACTCATATAGTACCAAAGTGACAATAAATGTTATATAGGTTTTTCTGGTATAGCTGAGATTCATATTTAGAGGCGGTCGTTTTATTAGTTTATGGATAAAGTCATGTGCATTCATCACATTTTTATCTTACCGATTTAAAGCTACACTATGTAACTTTTCTGCTGGATGCCCCCTGCTTGTGTCCATGTTAATGTTCCATCTTTACCTGGATTAGTCCAACATCATTAGTCCAAAATATCCACCATTTCTGTTGCTTCTTCAGTACTTTACAAAGATGTGACTCATCGTTTTCAAATGGGCGTGATTGACAGGTGGGGACACGCATGATCTGTCCATATCGAAAACATTTTTTTAAAAATATCACAGGGGGCTGAAAAACATCACAAATTTCGGCAGAATCAATGGGCAAAGCATTAAACTTTGTTAATCTGAGGTGAGATAAATTTTATTTTAATTGTAAATCATAGGTGACCAATGAGCTCCTTTGTTTCACATGCGTCACTGAAAAAACAGATCTGATTGCATTAGTATGTTTGACCGGGCTTGAGACGCAACAGAGGATGTGGGGACCAGACTGATATCATATCTACCGTATATAAAAAATATAGAGATGCTTAAGTTCCACAATGCACCTTTAAAACTGTATTCAGCAACTTGAATGCCTCTATTAGACTTGTACCACAGGCTGATTCACTGATACAGCACATACTGTACTATTCTGCATATCTGCATCTGTACAGTGGAGAGTGCGCTGTAAGCGTGGGTGTGATGACTGACGCTGGCAAATGCCAATGAGTTAAAACTAAGGGACTTATAACAGTTTGATGGAAATAGTAAATGAATATGAATAAATGCATACATAGATAAAGCCAACGTAATTACACATATGAGTGTATTGTGCCAAACTAGAGATAGAGTTAGAGTCGATGATAAAATTTTCATTTTTGTTAATTCCTACTCAGATATTTTAAATGTTATCCTTTTATAGGGAGACTTTCTTTGCATTTGACCCATCCCTTCAATTAACTGGGGCTGTCAGATAACATATTACATTTATATTTAAAGGGCCCATATTACGCTATTTCCTGATCTCATTATAATGTTGTTTCCTTGTCAACAGCACACCCGGAGTTGTGTTTTGTTTTATTCACACATGTTTAACACATAAACGCTGCATATTTAGGCTGTGTTCTTCTCTCAAACTAAAACATTGGTGGTAATACATGTGGTAATACAGGAACTGTAACTCCACTGTGTTTTTAAACTCCAAACACCTTCACTAGAATCATTTGGATGATTTCAGCCCTGGAATTGCCGATCTCTATTGAACAAAAGGTTCCATCACAAGGTGGAACAGAGCATTCTGAGCTTTGGAAATGCAGACAGACTAATAATAAAGGATTACTGAAACATGTGTGAATGAAACAAAACACCTATGAGGTAACAGCATTATAACATGGCTTAAAGCTCGCAGGAGTCAATTTTAAGTAATATAGCACCTTTAATTTACCCAAAAGCATTCTACAAACTTTGATAATGCTAACAGTGAATGTATAAAATGCGTTTCCTTTAGTAGCTGCAATACAGTTTTTTTATGGCTTCACCTCAGTGACCTGCGCACAGTGACTGCTTAGAGCAACAAAACACGGAAAGGACTTTTCACACTTTACAAACCAAAAATTACTTCAGCAGAAGAGACTTAAATGACATGCACAGAGGTGTTAAACACGCCTATGATCAAAAGACATGCTACTACCGCTAATAATACAATGCAGTTCATCCCTTCTGTATCATAGTCTGCATGGTGGTACATGGCTTCTTTGAATGATGCTTCAAAAGTGATTATAGGCCAAAAAGACATTCATAATCTGGATAATAACTTCTCCTGATCGATGAAGGAAAGTAGTGATTTATTGTAAAACGGTGGAGTTTCTAAAAGTGCCTGGGGGTGAGTCAGACATAGGGGACACTGCCATGGGGCTGCAACATTTCAAAACTGTGGTGGTTGTGATTTACGTGAGCTTTTAGTCAAATACGTAAAGAAAGAAACTAAAAATGTGTCAGTTTGTTGTAATAGTGGGTTGTTGGTTAAAACTGGCAGGGAAGGAATGTTTGAGGGTTTAAACATAAAAGGCTTAATGTGGATAATATAACTGTAGAAAAAAACTTTAATAATTCAGCAAGAATTTTCAAACTCTTTTTCACTATTTCACAAAATTCTGATAAAAAAAAAAGTGCAACATACATATTTCTCTGTCTACAATTTCACAATTCTGAGAGCAATTTTATCAACTGAACTTGAAGGCTTGTGCAAAAGGTGCAAACATCAAACTATTAAACGTTTTTCTTAGCATTTCATACAATTTCTCAACAGATAACTTTGCCATTTTTAACTTTGTGCAAACAGAAGTGAACTGTATAGATGACTTCAAATTTCAACACCCCTTTCAAAACCAGACTCTTGCAGTTTACTCTAAATGGACCAATTACAAGAAAAAGCTCTGCCAAAGGAAATATAGACCCTGTAGGTTTGTGTAGCAGGTGTGATTGATATTGTTGACTAAAACTAAGAGGTGACCGAGGTCTGGAAAAAGTTGTAGGCATCCACTGCTGTGTCAGTGTCTGAAGTTAGTTTCATTTTGTACCCATAGAAACAATTGTGGGGTTTCACTGTGTGGGAGGGACATGCCACAGTACACTCACCTCGAAGCAAAAAACACCTGATTCAAATGTTCTGATTACAATTTAAGACATATACCTGGAATGAGTAAAAATAAGAAAGAAAGTGAAATAATCAAATGATGGTATTTTCAAAGGGTCATGCCAGTCAACCATGTCCTTATGCCTTAAGTCATTTCTGCCTCTTTGTATAATTGTTTTTCATTACATCAATTATTACATTTAAAATTTCATTACATTGTTTACATTTTAAGTTTTATTATTATTATTTTTTTGTTTATAAGTGTGTGGTTCATCTGCACACGTCCATTTATATTTGATGATGTTTCTTCTTGATACCATATCATATGTGTATAGAAGATGATTTAGAAAAACACTATAGTCTGTCTAGGACAATAAGGCAGTTCACATTGTGCTAACACTGCCACCTACTGATGGCAGGAGTCACTTCCCCTGTTTTAGTAGGACATGTTCATTCAAAGGTCAAAATGGACTTAGAAAATAGAGCAATTTATTTCCTTCAGCTCAATTACTACAACATTATTATATAACTCTTTTCCCTTCTCCTTTTTCTTGAATCTTCACATTTATGTTATGAGGAATAATTAAATGAGTTATGTAAATTTACATAGTGACAGTTTGAGTCCAGCACACCACCAGATTCTTTTAATGCTTAAAGTCTACTATGTAACCTTTCTGGTGGAGAGTCAGACAGCTGCTTGTAGACAACCAGGACAAGTTACTGGTCAACTCTGTGGAGGGGCAACCCTGCTTTCAGTACAAATGCATGTTTTTCTTGAAGAATAAACCCTTGTAAGTGAATAAATGCAGTACAATGTGGAACATTCCAGGTAGAACAATAACATCTCCATGGACACAAGCAGGTGGAGGAACTTCCACCAGAAAAGGTACGTAGTAACCCTTTAAACAGTGTGATCTGATGGCCTGAAACACAACTTAACACTATGTTTAGACTGAGCGTAACATTCACTTTTAACTAAAAGAAAAATTAAAATCTGTCAGCTGGACAAAAAGTTGTTGGAGTGAAGACGTTTCACTGCTCATCCGAGCCTCTGCTTCAGTTCTGGTCACTGGTGGACACTGCCTTTTGAAGGGAGGAGCTAACACTGAAAGTAACACACCTAAAAACACAAATCAGAGTGTTGAGTGTTGAGTGTTGAGGTCTAATGAGGTACAAGCGTGAACTATGCCTGAGTCACACGTAGTGTAGCTCGTTAGACTTAGCCAACAAACAGAAACTGTAAACAATAGGTGTGTTGATTTCAGTGTAGTTAGCTCCTCCCTTCAGATAGATATAAGGCAGTGTAATCTGACCAGAACTGAACAAAGCGGTTTGGATGAGCAGTGAAATGTCTTTAATCCAACAACTTTTTGTCCAGTTGACAGATTTTAATTTTTCTTTCGCTATGGATCATGCCTGGACGACTGAGGGATTACACAGGTCAACTTTTAAGATATACTTTATGGGAGCATGCCTCCAATACAACTTGGTGCTCAGTGGACCCCTATTCATGGGTTTCAGGCAAATGATTCCTTTCTGATATGAACCATTTTGTGAGGACCTTCCCCAATTCAAAAGATATAATATTTTCATTTGAACTGCATTATCTGGAGGACTGTTGCTATGCCAAATCCTTCAAATCAGGAAGGAACCTTATGACTGAAACCCAGGAATAGTTGACTTCAGGTAAATCTCTGTCCATGGCCGGGTACCTCATCCAACCCCCGCTTTGAAGCACATCTCCTCATCTCCTTTGTGATCACTTCTGACGTCCCCGTTCTCCATCTCTGCACTGCTATGATCCTGTATCTATCCTCTCTCATTCAATTGCACTTTGAACCCCCGCCCCCTCCTCCCACCTACCCACAATGCACTGGTACTTACTGTTCGTCTCCCACCTTCTTTATCCACTCCACATCGCACTGCTTGCAAGGCGAAGTCATTTCCTGCTAAAGTAGAGCGTGAAATTCGATTAGTATGCAGGGCCAGGTAGGAATATTGGCCACAATTTGACAGCTGAAGCCTATTGAAGGAACATGGTTGGGAACGCTTGAGAGGCAGATTGTTTACGGGTCAACACTCTGATTTGTGTTTTTCTGGTCTCTGTTTAAGGGAGCGACGCCTTCCCTGACACACTGTTTTAAATGATTGCCTTGGCCTTTTTAAGATGCAATCACAAATGCATTAGGTCTGTGTTAATCCTTAACACTGGTGTACTGGGGCCTAGCCGTCTCCATAGCAGCTCAGTGCCGACGCTAAACTGACAAGGTTAGAGGCGCATTTCCCAATAAGGACAGCTCCGTTTAACACTGTCCCTCTGCTGCGGTTCATCTGCCCGTCATGGGGGTGGCTTGTGTTGTAAAGGGCTACAGTAGATATACACAGGAGGAATATAACAAGTAAACAACACGTGGAGATGAATTTAAGATGCGTCTTTTGAAATTTAAAAAAAGATAATAAGGATGCAGATTTAGTTTTCTCCTTGGCTTGGTTTCAGGGTTGACTATTTATTTACTATTTTTGTTTGTTATGTGTCCTGTTGAATTCGTATGCAGCGCTTTGGTCTGCTTTAGAAATAAATCTGAGTCGAATTGAGGTTAAAAAAGTAAAGTTGTGTAATCAGTAAATATCTTAAATGACATCTGCATGCTATTGTTGTGTCTTTCAGCAAGACACAATAAAATACCACCACAGAGTGTAGATAGTGAATGAATAATGAGAAGAGTGTAGTGCTTTAAGAGGTCCAGCCTGTAACACGCATATAAAGTAAGGTATTATTATTATTATTACTACAGTGTTGGAAGAAGTACTCAATTTTGTTACTTAAGTAAAACTACAGATATTGGAGCTAAAAATATATTATTATTATTATTATATTATTACTATTTTTTTTTTTTTTGTTCAAATTATAAATGTATTAAAAATAAACCCCTCAGGCTTTTCTGCAGGTCTCAAACAATAATAAAAAATACTTTTACTTTTCAGTCCTGTTCAAAAATGTAGTGGAGTAGAAAGTACAGATATCTGCTCTCAAATGCAGTGAAGTAAAAGTAAAAAGTATCCACTTTAAAATGTACTTAAGTAAAGTACAGATACCTAAAATTTACACTTAAGTACAGTACTCTACTACTTTTACTTCATTACTTGCTAGTGCAGTTTAGTTCAAATCTGCAATCAGTATTTTTACCATTCACATTTTTTCTTGTATCCTCTCTCCCTCCCTATTTAGTTTTAATTAAAGGCTTATTTAATAATGATTGAGAAGTCATTTTACGCTTGACGCTATCTTAATGGTAGAAATTATTTGACAATAATATCCCATTAACGTGCAATAGACCTGCAACACCATTAAAGTTTCAGACTTGAATTGATTTAGAAAAAGTGCACTCACAAAGCCGCCTCACAAAGGTCGCTCTGTAATCACGCGCTAATGGCTAAACTTGGCTAAACTAAACTTCAGTCATGTCTGAGGTGTCCAACTTCATTTATTCACTGATTTGACAAGAGCCTTCTGGATAATATAGAAAATAAAAAGCCACAAATGTCCCATATTTTGCTAACCCTATATATTTTTAAACCTTTGACAAACTTCAAGATGTTTTGCCTGTTTGATGAATGCACTGACCCTTTCGCGCTGGTCGTTCTGCAGTTGTCTGATCTCCTCCTTCAGTCTCTCGCACTCCGTCTTCAGCTCCTCCTCTCGCTGACACGCCCCCTGAGCCTCATGCCGCGCCCCTTCAAGCTCCGCCTCCAGACGCTGCAGCTTCAGGTCCGACAGCGCGTCCAGGCTACGGGAGCTCTGCAGGGTCATACCAGGGCAGTCCAGCACTAAGAGAGGACACAGAAAAATCACAACAATTATTAGGACATAACATTAAAACTACTATGGCGGTATGTCAGTGGTGTATTTTGTATGTAGTAACTGGTACGACTACTATATTGCTACTATATATATGAGAGTTTGGGACTTAAAGGTTCACTATGTAACTTTTGTGGTTAGATATCCATCACCTGCTTTTCTCTCTGCTTTGCCTGGAATGTTACACAGTATGGCATTTTCTTCACTTCCATGTGTTTTTATTGCTCAAAAATATTCTGAAAACATGTATTTGTACAGTGAGCGGGTCACCTCTCCACAGATCTGACTTGTAACTTGACCAGGTGGCACCACTTGCTTGTCTCCATGAAGATGAATGACTGTAATGCCATAATATGGAACATTCTGGACAAGGTAATAATATCTACATAGAAACATACACATAGACAGTGGTGGAAGAAGTACTTAATATTCCTACCTAAGTAAAAATACAACAAAAAAAATCTACTTAAGTAAAAGTATTAAAAGTACCCATTTAAACATGTACTCAAAGAGTAAAAAGTAAAAGTATTTCATCAGATTTTGAGGTCTTATAAGGCTTCAAATGTAGTGATTTTGATAAAGATGAAAAACAAACCCCTCAGACTTTTCAGCAGGCCTCAAACAATGATAAAAATACTTCAGTCCTGTTCAAAAATATAGTGGAGTAGAACAGATACCTGCTCTCAAATGTAGTGAAGTAAAAGTAAAAAGTATCCACTGTAAAATGTACTTAAGTAAGTACAGATACCTAAAATTTGTGCTTAAGTAGCACTTTACTACTTTTACTTTGTTACGTTCCATCACTGCACATAGATTACCCTGAACCAGAAATGTTACATAGTGCACCTCTAATAAATGGGCGAATACTGCGTACACATTTTAAATATGTACAGAGTTTCCTGTTCTTCTTGTTTGTTTTTATTTCTCTGCTTCCATTTGACGCCACTGCTTCTGATACTGTACAACAAAAGCTCTGACTTCTTCCAAGGCCAGTGTCTTTCAGCTTGTACCTGGGTGATGTGATCTGCGTGGGCTTACAATGATTCAGCCGCTTACACACTACGTCCTTCAGCCAGGAAAAATGCACCAATGTAAAAAAAAAAAAAAAAAATCATCTTTTATTATCAACTCTCAGCTCTCAAGCACAGACTGTACATACCCAGCAGTGTTTTCAAACTCAGGACAGATACTAATCAACATCATAAAGTAGCCTACGCATCTATTCACATCTTTGAATCGATAAAACGCCTTTGCAAAACGGCTTTTCTTCGCCATCAGTCGAGGCATCTGTTGAGGTGGCGTTGACATGTTTTCAGATTTTTTTTCATAATCCTCCCACTGCCTCAACAAGGACATAACTGTACAATGTTCTGGACTGAGAGCAGCTTAGAGGAACACGGCGTTAGCTTAGCATGTGGTGCAGAGGAGAGGGACCATGCTTTACGGCCATATTACTGCTGACTGTGTGGAATATGTAAACAGCAACATAATTCATCTGATATGTGTCTAGTGGAGGAGCTTTGGGAAAACACTTACAATGTGATTTCAAAAGATCTATTGAATCGCATACATCCGAATGCCTCAGTAATACTCGGGTTTTCATGTTTTTGAGCGAGTAGCTGCTGTGATTTTCTAGATACTTGCAAGGTGACCTTTATCAAATAGATTTACACACAGATTTTTCCTGTAGAGCGTTTTTAAGTACAAGACAGAGGACACAGGGATAGGTGTTAAAGAGCTCGTATTATGCAATTTTCTGATAATTCTAATAATGTTGTTTCCTCATCAAAAATATACCTGGAGTTTTTTCTGTTCCACCTTGTCATGTTATGGGGTAATACAGGAACTCCACACACCTCCACTAGAATCATTTGGATGATTTCAGTCTTGGAATTGCCAGTCTCTACTGAAATAAAGCTAAAGGGCATCTGTTAACTGTTAACAGCACTACCACTACATGAAAACACGAGGTGAATCAGAGCATTTTGAGCTCTGGAGATGTAGACTGACAAATAATAAAGGATTACTCAAACGTGTGTGAATGAAACAAAACACAACTCCAGGTCTGTTTTTGAGGAGGTAACAACATTATAACATGGCTTAAAGCTCACAAGAGTCAATTTTGCGTAACATAGGACCTTTAAATTAGCTAATTAGAAAACACCTTGCATTTCATTCAAATTAACAGGAATTAACTGGAAGCAAAAAAATCTGTATAGTTTGACTTGCAAATTCTCTTTCAAAATCAGGATTCTGTTCAAAGTGCAATACTGTTAAACATGTCCCAGAGCCATATGAATGCCTAAGTGAGTTTTGCGCCTTTGCAACTTAATTATTGCAAAAAATCCCAAATTTATCTTGCAAGACACGATTATCATGGCCAAAATAATTGCGATTAACGATTATATATGATAATGATTAACATAGCTGACAGTTTTAAAATGCTATGGATATGAATAATGACAATTTTATCATGAAGAGGTCCCATATTTCAACAGCTGAAGGTGAAAACAACAGTGATCTAGAAGAGATCATCAGGGAGAAATAGGTTTGTTCTGTGCATTCTGGAGATATAACGGGATTATCTTTGTTGGCGATTATTAAAATGTCCCATGAACGATTATTGTTAAACCTTTTTATTACAATAAACAATATTATGGTTTACTTGCAACCCTAGTAATCCTGATTTATGCTTTCAATTTGTATTACCTCTTTCCATATGACTCTCCATCTTCAATAAACAAATAAATTTTTTCATACAGTAAATGAGCATAAAGAGTACACACTGGAGGTACTTACTATGAGCGTCAGGGCCAGAGTGCAGCTGTAGGTACTGCATGTCTTTGCTGTGGAGCTGGATGTTGAGCTTTTGGAGTGAGTTGTCTCTTTGTCTCAGAGCGGCCTCCAGACCCAGGATCCTCTCCACGTGCTTCTCCACCAGGCTCGTCTGAAAACACATGTGAAAATACAGCACGTCATCTCCCCTCAGCGCAAAGTATTTGTATTATTTAAATATATATATTACACAAAATTGACTCTTTTGAGCTTTTAGCCATGATATATGTTGTTACCTCATCAAAAACATACCTGGAGTTTGTGTTTTGTTTCATTTACACATGTTTGAGTCACCCTTTATTATTAGTCTGTCTACATCTCCAAAGCTCAAAATGCTCTGTTCCACCTTGTGATGTCATGTAGTGGTAGTTTTCAAGTTAACAGCAACCTTTTACTTTTAGTTCAGTAGAGATGGGCAGTTCCAGGTAGTTTTCAGTTAACAGCAACCTTTTACTTTTAGTTCAGTAGAGATGGGCAGTTCCAGAGTTGAAATCATCCAAATGATTCTAGTGAAGGTGTATGGAGTTTAAATATACAGCGAGAGTTTTCTGTTTGAGAGAAGAGCTCAGCCTAAATGTGCAGGGTTTGTGTGTTAAACATGTGTGAAACAAAACACGACTCCGAGTATATTTTTGATGAGGAAACAACATTATAACATAGATCAGAAAATAGTGTAATATGGGCCCTTTAATACAATTAGTATGTTTTATAATGCAGAGCGGGTTAAGAAAGCAAGAGTGTAATCCTTAAAGAGTTTTTACATTTATTTAGTATTTCCAAAGAAGCTCACACAGCAACAATAATGAGCAATAGGATTATGGTGTTAGAGTTTGAAGTTCTTCTGATCTTTGAAATTGTTACTAACTTCTTATGAGAACAACATTTTTTTCTGTTATTTTCCCCACAATATGTCAGATGGGCTCGAATTCAGATCATGCATAATTGTGGAGTTTATTGCATTTTGTTTATTAGTTATTATAAAGGAAAAGGTCTGTAATGTAAACTTTAACTGTAGCATGTACCTGATTTTTTTCCATGTATTTGAGCAAATTTCGACCTGATTGTTCTGTCTGCATCCAATTATAAATTGGCTTATTCTAATTAATTATAAATTAATTAATTAATCATTAGATTTATACAGTGCTTTTCATGACACCCTAAGTGCTTTAAAGTGCTTCATTCATTCATACCAAACTCGGTGCTGGTAAGCTACTATTGTAGCCACAGCTGCCCTGGGACAGACTGACGGAAGTGAGGCAGCCAATCTGCACCACTGACCGCCTTCGGCCAACACACACCACTTTCATTCTAGGCAATGTGGGTGAAGTGTCTTGCCTAAGGACACAACAACAGTTTTCACACTGGCGCCCCACTGTGGCACCTGGAATTCCCGGCCGTCTCCGGCCATCTCCCATCCAAGTATTAACCAGGCCCAGCCCTGCTTATCTTCAGAGATCTGACGAGATCAGGCTTTGACAAACCAGTATGACTTTTCTCCAATAATCAGGAAGTGCTAGCATGCTAATCGTTGCTAACTTAAACTGTCACGGTGAACGCTGCTCTCATCTCTGAGAGTTGTGAAAAGCATTTATAAACTCATGGGGAATAATTAGGATGAGCAGAATGCATAAGGTAAGTGAGGAATCATTTTGTGCACTTAAAATAAACTAGTTCTGTTTTTAACATTTTCAGACAGTAAAAAATATTTAGAGTGCCTTTAGGACCCGTGGAGAGCTCTTTCTCAGAAGCCTTTCCAAATCGAGCGAGCAGAAGTCAGTGTGTCTCAGGCAGGAGATGTTAATGAGTGTGGCTTCAGTCTGGAGGCGACATTGACACTGTGTCACTTGGCCGCCATCCGTCAGTCCTGGACTAAACCCCGTCCCTTTAAATCAGTCCAGCTCTCATCCCTTTAAAACTGTCCAAAGTGAAAACTGCTGAGTCTGCACTGAACTCTGGACTTAAGAGGGAATCACAAACATTATCTAACAAATGGGAGTGTGTCCACCCACAGGGACCTACCTGATTTGAATCGCATTTAAAACAGCTCTGTGTGCGCAAAGTTCAAAAAGTAATAAAAAAGTTTGTATAAAACGGAAATTACTTTTTAATGGGCTTGAAGACAGAAATAGTAAAGTGAGCTAATGTAGTATGTCTAATGCTTCCTGTCATGTGCGCAGCCAGAAATCTGATAGTGAGTTTTTGAAAGAATCTGACTATGCCTATATACAATGTTCATCTTTTCACTGCTTTGTTGTGTTAGAGATTATAGTCTATATCGTTTTGATCATATTCATTTAAACATTTTTTCCAGTTTGTTTTTTTTTTGTGTGCAGACCTGTCAGGAGACCACATGTGAAAAAATGTCCATTTGGCTAATTCTCTAAGTCAAATTCACCTTAATCATGGTAAATAAGCATTGTCCATTAAGTTTCCTAGTTTACGCAAAATTGACTCTTCTGAGCTTTAAGCCATGTTAGAATGTTGTTACCTCCTCAAAAATTTTCCTGGAGTTGTGTTTCGTTTCATTCACACATGCTTGAGTAACCCTTTATTATTAGTCTGTCTACATCTCCAAAGCTCAAAATGCTCAGTTCCACCTTGTGATGTCATGTAGTGGTAGTTTTCAAGTTAACAGCTAACTTTTACCTTTAGTTCAGTAGAGACAGACAATTCCAAGGCTGAAATTATCAAAAAAAATTCTAGTGAAGGTGTTTAGAGTTTAAAAACACAGTGAAGTATTTCTAGTATTACCACATGACATCACAAGGTGGAACAGAGTGTTTTCTGTTTGAGAGAAGAACTTGAAGGTTTGTATGTTAAACATGTGTGAATGAAGCAAAATAAAACTCCAAGTGTGATGAGGAAACAACATTATAACATAAGTCAGAAAATAGCGTAATATGAGCCTTTTAAATAATAATTAAAACAACACTGTTGCAACTAAAACAGACAGCAGAGATCCTACAGCAAAGCATTATGGGAGCTTTTTGGTGTTCAACATTGACCTGGACCAAAAGACACACTTCAAACATTAATTTCTTCTTTATTGGCCAAACACCCCTGGGGCCTTGGCTCCAGCTTTAGACTTACTCCTCCCACGCTCCTCTGAAACATGTAACTTATGGTTAGTGTTTTTATTTGTGTTTATGCAATATGGCTGCACTTCAAACATATATTTTATCTTATTTTAAAGGAGGATCTAAATAAGTGATTTTCAAACTTTTCAAGTACAAGCCACAATAATTTATGTATTCATTCATCTTACAGAGAAGGGCTGTCATACTTTTAAGTCCAGCTACTTTTATTCTGAATATAATAACATATTTTCTTTGCTCAAACTACGAACGTGTTAAAAATAAACCCTTCAGGCTTTTCAGCAGGTCTGAGGCAATCATAAAAATACTTTTACTTTTCAGTCCTGTTCAAAAACCTAGTGGAGTAGAAAGTGCTCTCAAATACAGTGAAGTAAAAGTAAAAAGTATCCACTTTAAAATGTAATTAAGTACAGCTACCTAAAATTTATACTTAAGTACAGTATTTTACTGCTTCTAGTTCATTACGTTCCACCACAGGCCTACAGCCCTACTCGAGGCAACATTGGTAGAGGCATGATACACCCCCCCACAACCTTTTTGTGAAAATTTTTTAGTGATTTAGCATCTCACAAAGCGACCTACCCAACCTATCTGTATTTATAGATGAGATTATTACAGTTTAAATACATGTGTCTCTCACCATCTTGTCCAGGTCTCTCTGGAGGTTGCTCTTCTCTAGGTGGATTTTCTCATAGGCCTGGATCACATCCTCCAGCTGCTCCTCGCGCTCCTTCCTCTTTTGGAGCTGAAACACACAATAAAAATGTCACTTTTTCACAGTCAAACTTCCAGACAGTGATGGGCTAATCCGGCTTTCTGTACAGGTTTTTAGACGTGCCTCTTAAAAGGTAGAAATGGGGACACTTTTGACACTGAGATAAAAAAAAGACTATACTCCTCCTTTGATGACAAACTTTTGCTGGTCTATTCTTCACAGTGTGCAGTAATAATATGGTTAGTGTCTCCGGATGTTATAATCACATGTTGTTTGACAGAGCAGAGGGCAGACCAGGAAGTTCGTCTAATGTTAGAAACAGGGATATAAATTACAACAAGTGGGAGTTTTATGTGCAAAGACATACAAGTAAATAAGCCTATATAAAGCTGAATCCTTTTCTGTGGAAACTGTTGCCAAGATGAGCCGTGTTCATCAACAACAATACAAAGGATGAGAAAAAACTTGGCTGCATGTGGCTGAAATCTAGAAATAACAATGCAATTAATAGTTTTAATTAATGGCACAAAATTTGGAAAGGTTGGTTAAACTAAATAGAGTTATGCAATTAGCACATTTGATGATTACTAGTGAGTATTAGTGAGTTAAAGGAACTATATGTAAGATTTTGATTGTAAAATTCACAAACATGACGTCTAGCCTATATCTCTCCAGATACGTGATAAACATGTTCAAACCAAACACTGTGTTTGCTGATAATGATTGTAATGTTGATTTATTCTTAAAAACATTGGAGGGGCAGGTGCGCCACTTGCTTGTCTCCTTGGAGATGTTATTGGTTGATCTGAAATGTTTCACTGTACAGCATTAAACGCATCTATCCTCCTATAAATCTATATAAAAACAGGTGTTTTTCCTTCTAAAAAAAATACATTCAAGTGGCATTCTTACGAACGGCGTCGCCTCTTTTTTCTGCCCTAACACTTTTGGTGTCGTCATTTTCCCGTCTTAGATCAGTTTAATGCTGTACTGTGGAACATTCCACGCAAAGCACTAACATCATCATGGAAACAAGCAATTGGCAAACATCCAGAAAAGTTAAATAGTGCAGATTTAACTGATGAAAATGACTTCAATTACAAGAAACGGCAAAGAAATCTATCGAATCTATTATACAACTTTTGCATTTGATGGAATGTTAAATTAATTATCGCTCAATGGAAATTCCCTCGAGGTCTAATGCAGAGATGTAAGCCAAAGTACGACCGCCAACACTTCACCATTTCAGCTTTTTGTTTTTCATGAGGCTTTTATTGTATGAGTGTGTTTTATGTGGGCACGATGGCTGTGGATAGCGAGGTTTCAGGTGTGCTTTCTTTGCTCTGTGCTCTCTGTGTGGAGTTTGCACGTTCTCCCTGTGTCTGGGTGGGTTTCCTGTGAGCGCTCTCATTTCCCCATCAACGCAAAACATGTCCATTAGGCACAATCCCCCAGCTAAGGTAGTCCTGCTCATGCCTAGCAACAAGATCATGGAGCTGGAGTCTACCTTAACCTTATACCTTCACTTTCTGTCTTTTAATGTGCCCTAAGTGACTTTTTTGGACCAGAGACATTTTTGTTGTAGATTTACATTTACCTTTTGTGCCATAAACATGCCACAGAACAGAAGGGTTTGTTTAAGCTATATTTATACTCTGTGGTTGGTCCAAAATGTGTAGGAAGCCTTATGGCAAACACATAAGCAGATTCTTGGACGACAAGTTTGTTCCCAATTATGTTTTATGCTAAAAATGGTCCCATTCTCCTTAAGTCAGACATATTGTGCTTAGGCAGGTTCTTTTAATTAGTCCTGAACACTTGTGCAGTACTGTGTCCACTAGCACTGACCTCATTTAAATATTGCCAAGACATTTCAAAAAACTGATATTTTACTATTTCATGTTGTTTCCTTTTACTTACAGTTTTTTTACACATTTGTCCTAGTAATTTTTTAATTGCTGTTCCAAGAACCTTCTCATAGTCAAAATAAATCTACCTTCAGTGTAGAAAGCCAGACTGATATAAAAACAAAAAGGAGAAATTATTTTATTTGTCGCTTATACTGCTACTGTGCCAATTTGATGCATGCAAGAATGAAGAGGGTTGCATCAGGCAGAAGGTATAAAACTAGATTTTTATATTCTGGTGCCAATAAAGTATGTGTGGAAGGAAAACAAACTTTTGAACATTTGAAACAGAAACTTTGTTCAGTTGATTTGGGTAATGGTACTGGAGAAAATGTACCCTTCCACATCACAACATTCTATTAGCCAATAATATTTAAAGGTCCTACAGTTTGCACAATTGACTCTTGTGAGCTATAAGTCACGTTAGAATGTCGTTACCTCCTCAAAAACATACCTGGAGTTGTGTTTTGTTTCATTCACACATGCTTGAGTAACCCTTTATTATTGGTCTGTCTACATCTCCAAAACTCAAAATGCTTCGTTCCACCTTGTGATGTCATGGAGCGGTAGTTTTAGTTTTTAGTTTTAGTTTTCAAGTTAACAGCTACCATTTACCTTTTGTTTAGCAGAGATGAGCAATTCCAGGGCTGAAATGATCCAGATGATTCTAATGAAGGTGTATGGGGTATTAAAACAGTGGAGCACTTCTTGTATTACCACATGACATCACAAGGTGAAACAAAGTGTTTTCTGTTTGAGAGACAAACTCAACCTAAATATGCAGGGTTTGTGTATCTAACACGCTTGAATGAAACAAAACACAACTCCAGGCATGTTTTGATGAGGAAACAACGCTATAACACAGATCAGAAAATAACGTAATATGGGCCCTTTAATACAGACGGGGGGCAGCTAAAATTAATATTATGAAAATACAGATTTCTGTTGTTATACAGTGAGCTCTTGTGTCGAGTCACTGATAGAAATGATCAGGTTCAACATTTGTGCATTTACCGTTTGGATATTTCATGCCAAAGTTCAATATAATCAACAGGGAAAAACTGTCTCTAGCGCCCCCATCTGGGAGTATCATCACATTATCACATCATCACATTGCTATAAAATATACAAAAGATAAATGCACAAATGCTGAACTTGATCATTTCTATAACTGACTAGACCCAAGAACTCACTGAATGAAAACCCAAATCTGCATTTGAGCAATACTCATTTTACCTGCCCCCGTCTGTATTAAATATTATTGGCCTATAGAATGTTATGACGTCATCTGAAACTCATTAATAACCAGTGTTTCACCAATCAGCTTTCTACAGTGAATCGAAAATATGTTTAGTACAACCAGACCATTTCTTGTCCTTAATATTCATTTTACTTATGGTAGACCTGTCGTATTAATGTGAGAGGTGTATTTTGATCAGCAGTACCTCATGTGTCAGGACGTTGACCCTCTCCAGCAGACTCCCATTTTCCGACTGAAGCAGAGCCGTCTCTTTACTCTCGAAGGAACAGTACGAGTTATCTTCTCCAAACTCACTGATCATCGGAAACTGCCAACGAAACAAAACAAAAGCTTAGCTGTGATAAAAAAATGAAGTAGCAGTGTGTATTTCCTGACTCATTATTATCCCTGTTTTGTGGCATGATTACATTTGCAATTTCTCACAAACGATGGTAATTTTTGATGAGTTCACACTGGGATTATGAAAAATTCAGCTCATATCAACAGTAACTGTGCGTGCCCCCGATATGACTCCATACTTTTGATGGGATTACACTTATTTTTAATACATCAGAGGTTTTGTGCTACGGCTGCAGAAAAAGCAAGTAGCAGAAGCACAGAATTATATTATGTTTCGAAACTTACTAAAGGTGCCACAAGTGCAGAGTCTTTAAAAAATCAAACTGTCAAATTGTTATTGCATTGAACTTTGGTATAAGATGATATAGTATCAATTATAATAGTGTGAAAGTCTGAAATGCTGAAATTAAAACAAATAGAATAGGAACAAATTATAAATAATTATCTCTAAACTTGAGCAAAACAAAACTAACTGGGGCGACAGTAGCTCAGTTGGAGTGTTTGTCCACTGATCTGAAGGTTGGTGGTTCAAATCCCACTCTTGACATAAACATCACTGGTTGACCGGTCAGATCCACTGACCCTCAAGTCGGTGGTGCGATTTCAGCTCACAAAGATGAATGCTGTTGTTGTGTCCTTAGGCAAGACATTTAGCCTACCTTTCCCCCAGTGTCTGCGTACACTGGTGTATGAGTGTGTGTGAATGGGTGAGTGGTTCCTTGATGTAAAGCTTTGAGTGCCTATAGAAGGTGGAAAAGCGCTATATAAAAATGTGACCATTTACCATTAATGTTATTTGGAAACCACAATGATAATAAACAAATGGAGCTGCAAAAACAGGGTGTAAACATAGAGAGAGTAAAGTGGAGTGATATTTCACTTATTGTGCAGAGATCTGAGATAATAATTATAAACATTAGAACCATTATTCATACTACAAAAAAGAGCACTACGAGTAATTCATAATGTTGATTTTTAAGGCCATACCAACCACCTGTTTATCATTTCAAAAATTAAAAGTTAAGGATATGATAAGCCTCCAGACATCACAAATAAAGTACAAGGCAAAAAGAAAAGAACTGTTTTATTGAGAGGGAAAGTACTTGTAATTTAAGGGGACTGCACCTCAAGTCTCGTGCAACATGGAAAAGTTTTTGTAGTTTGTGGGGTCAGAGTATGGAACCGTATGAGTGAAGATCTCAAAAAATGCCCAAAAATGAACATGTTTAAAGGTCCTATATTACACAAAACTAACTCCTGTGAACTTTAAGTCATGTTATAATGCTGTTACCTCATCAAAAATATACATGGAGTTTTGTGTTGTTTCGTTCACACATGTTTGAGTAACCCTGCATTATTAGTCTGTCTACATCTCCAAAGCTCAAAATGCTCTGTTCCACCTTGTGACGTCATGAAGCGGTAGTTGTCAAGTTAACAGCTACTCTTTATCTTTAGTTGAGTAGAGATTGGCAATTCCAGGTCTGAAATTATCCAAATGATTCTAGTGAAGGTGTATGGAGTGTAAAAACACAGTGGAGCACTTCCTGTATTACGACATGACATCACAGGGTGGAACAGAGTGTTTTCAGTTTGAGAGACAAACTAAATATGCAGGATTTGTGTGTTAAACATGTGAATGAAACAAAACACAACTCAGGTCTGTTTGTGATGAGGAAACAACATTATAACAGATCAGAAAATAGCGTAATATGGGCCCTTTAAAGAAATATATATGAAATGATTATAGCAAAGTCTGTGGAAGAAAGAACTTAAGTGAATGTGTCATGATGAATGTACACTAACACACACATTTTGAAAACACTGTCAGTTATTTTGTGTGTGGAGAAAAGTGATTTATTGTTTACTAGGAGTCTGGCAGAAGCGTGAGGACTGCTATAACGGCTTTGTAAAAGGGGGTGGGGCCAAATAAATGTTTGCTTCTCCCCACTTCTTTTTTGAAATTTTTGATTTAGAGACTATATTCATGACTGAAAATGTAAAATATTTGTTAATCAAATATAAGATGAAAGATATTATTATTATTATTATTATTATTATTATTATTATTATTATTTAAAGTAGGATTCTTATTTTGTTCACATTACAAAGTTTTAACATTTTAATCTTACCATTATTATTATTAGTATTAGTTCAAGTAGGATTCTTATTTTGTTCACATTACAAAGTTTTAACATTTTAATCTTACCTTCCATCATTTTAGAGGACTACAGATGTCAAGATTATGTGGTTAATTAATAATCATGACAATAATCGTAACACAAATTTAATATCGTGACAAAAAGTACTATTCCAAAGTACTATCAAACCCTGACTTGTTTCTCTTGAAATAATGTCTTGACATGAAATGAATGAAAAAATAAATATTTCTCTTTGAAGAAACCCTTAATCGTATAAAACAATGTTCAGATATATTTAATGTGAAACAAAAAACATTTTTGCCTTTCAAACCTAAAATGTTCCAGTTTGTTGGAGTTCATTTGGAGGTGAGACCATTGTTACATAAGCACATGGACGATCAATACGTCCTGAGCCCAAAGCTCTGAAGGACTTCTGAGGCCTGCAGTGTTTTGCGTTCCTCAGGTGGGCCTCATTAACATTACATAACATTACAGCTAACTGCTATGTGATTTATGGAGATATAATCGCTGGGTTTCAAATGACGTCCCAACGGTCTGGTTATGTAGTGTTTACAATCAAAATGACATGAGATTTCTATGGTTAATGTGTTGATTTTGACTTAATACAGCAGGATAATGTCTCTAATCTCTACAATTGTGTGATCCAACATTTGTGAATTCTCCTTTTGGTTATTTCTGATTTCAAGTCGTAGATAATAAAGACCACATATTCCTATTCATGAGTTTTATAGGCAGTGGTGGAAGAAGCACTCAATTTTGTTACTTAAATAAAAGCACAGACACCAGAGCAAAAAAATACTCAAGTAAAAGTGAAAGTATCGCATGAAAAAATCTACTTAAGTAAAAGTATTAAAGTACCCACTTTGCACAGAGTTTGAGATCTAACAAAGCTTCAAATGTAGTGATTTTGATTTGTGCTGAATTCAACAAATATTTTTGTTTACTCAAACTACAAATGTGATAAAAAATTAAACCCCTCAGATTTTTCAGCAGGCCTCAAACAGTAATAAAAAATACATTTACTTTTGAGTCCAGTTCAAAAATGTAGTGGAGTAGAAAGTACAGATACCTGCTCTCAAATGTGGTGAAGTAAAAGTAATAAGTGCACACTGTAAAATTCACTTCAGTAAAATACAGATACCTAAAATATTTATTTAAGTAAAGTACTGTGCTACTTTTATTTTGTTACGTTCCACCACTGCTTATAGTGATTGAGTGTAAAATTGTTACCGCAGTGATACACAATTCAAAATATTACATTTTTTTGAACGTCCTCAAAATGGTGCCCGTAACAGGTAAAAGTCATGGGACTACGACGCAGGAATAGTCCAGTGTTCCTGTATCGATGATGTGTTATATTCATTGAAAAAGTAAATTCATAAATTCTAAACCTGCTCATTTATATCAAAGTCCATTTGATCAAACTACTTTGCAAACTATTCAAATAAACCGCAGACGTTTCCCTTCTCCTACAGCGCTACATCACA
Source organism: Periophthalmodon schlosseri (assembly GCA_000787095.1). NCBI lineage: Eukaryota > Metazoa > Chordata > Actinopteri > Gobiiformes > Gobiidae > Periophthalmodon > Periophthalmodon schlosseri. The sequence continues at coordinate 25,841 of KN473559.1, forward strand.
GCTCTTTAAAATATTGTAATGTGAAACGCAGTGATATGTAGCGGCGGCGCTTGTGACAGATTACACAACCATAATGCATGTACGCACTAATGGGCCGTGCAGTATTTAGCGTGGTTTTGTCGAGTTAGCATTTTCCTGTTGGAGCAGAAGCAAAGGTTAGACGGCTGCTAAATGACTGTTAGCAGACACCGTGATGGAGAAACACACGATCACTTATATAACTAGACACATTTACATTTGGAGTGCCGCGAGCTTTTCACACTCACACAAGTCTGTGGAAGTCAAGTCATTTTCACTTCCAGCACCAAACAACCATTTCCCATTTAGCCGTGCAGTTTTAGAGACACAGGTGTTTGGACTGGGAGGGGAGCGAGGGTCTCACGGCGCTTAAAAAGTGTTCAACGCAACACACAAAGAACATCTCGTCTTTAATTAAACAATACAAAATGTTCCACAAATACGTCCTATGAGAGCAATAGGGTAATATATTAGCATCAGTTTAGGTTATAATGTTTACCAACTGCTTTTAAATAATCATAACAGTAGCTCAGTTGGTCGAGTGTTTGTCCTCTGATCTGTAGGTTGGTGGTTTGAATCCCACTCTCCACATAAAACATCAGTGGTTGAGCAGTCACATCCACAGACCCACAGATTGGCAGTGTGGAGCTCCCATAAATGAATATTGACGTTGTGTCCTTGAGCAATACACTTAACCTATCTCGACCCCAATGTCTGCGTACACTGGTGTCTGAATTTGTGTGTGAATGGGTGAGTCGTTCCTTGATGTAAAGCGCTTCGAGTGCCTTGAAGGTAGAAAAGCGCTGTATAAAAATGTGACCATTTATAATTTATAATTTGGACGTGTTTTGGTTAGATTTATTATTTCTTTTAAACAAGGGAATAAACTTGGAAAATGCTTTTTATGCTGTAAAACATTGACATTTTGTTGTCTTTACTTGTGAGTTAAATTAATGAGATCTACTGTTTTATTTCTCAACATGAATAAATAATAAACTAATGTGTCTCAGTTTAAGGTTCTAAACCAGGCTGCGTCTTTTTTACAGTAAACACGTAAATATTCAGTTCTGTCGATGAAAGCCATATATTTGTAAAGCACAAGTGTGACGGTCCAAACAAAGTGACATCTGCCCAGCACCTGCCGCACCCGTCGCACCCGGCTCTGGGTAGATCCGCGAGACGCCGTGTGGGACAGAACACACCGCCACTGAGTCAACAGCAGTCTGCAGCCTCAGCCAACAGCTGTTAGAGCTTCAGACCATCAGGACTTTAGCTCTCACTTACAGTAAACAGAGGACAGGGAGGGCTGCAGCGTGGAGAGATGGAGAGAGGAGGAGAGGAGGACAGAGAGGAGGAGGAGAGAGGGGTGAGAGGAGAGAGGGAAAGAGGGGAGAGGGGAGGATAGGGAGAAGCAGGAGGAGAGATGAGAGACAGTGGAGGTGGAGAGAGGAGATGAGGAGGAAAGACGGGGAGAGAGAAATGAGGAGAAAGGGAGAAAGGGAGAGAGGAGGAGAATAGGAGAGGATAACAGGAAGAGAGGTAGAGGGAGGGAGAGAAAAGAAGAGAGGGATGAGAGGAG